>JABMCL010002064.1:112500-322500 GCA_018857735.1 Alviniconcha marisindica
GTCTTTATCACCGTTTGATGCTGACGTTCTAATGTGACTATAGGATCTTTTTTCTTTTTTTAATTATCAAAAAATATTTGAATGAAGGGGAAAAGTTGTTCCATGCGTGGTGTGGTAATAATTGTCTTTATCACCGTTTGATGCTGACGTTCTGGTGGGAAGCGATTGTTCAAGCTTCCAAAATAAAGCGTTACGGACTGCACCTTTTTCGCGCCGCACGTGTGTATAGTGAAGTGAGGGCGAGCGTGACAGTGTGCGTCAGATCTAAAACGAAGCTTTCAATAGCCGTCTGGGTAGGTAGGTAGTGTTGCTTAATGTCCTTAGATGTCAATTGACATGTTTGGGACAAGCTGAGACCAATGCCGAAGCATGGTTCAATATAGCTTTACGTCCACGGAAACCAGAAGGCTCGTTAGGACGGACAGCCCAGGACGGCCACCTCGACTCTCACACAGCTCCTGAACAATGTGTATAGCCGTTTGGGTAGGTAGTGTTACTTAATGTCCTCAGGTGTCAGTTGACATATCAGGGACAAGCTGAGACCAATGCCGAAGCATGGTTCAATATAGCTTTACGTCCACGGAAACCAGAAGGCTCATGATCGTTAGGACAGACAGCCCAGGACGGCCACCTCGACTCTCACACAGAGCTCCTGAACTATGATATAGCCGTCTGTCCAGGATATCCAACCGTGACCCGTTGTATGTGATGCCGCTGTGCAGGTGTGTATATGTGTGTGTGTGTGTGTGTGTGTGTGTGTGTGTGTGTTCGGTTTTGTTTGTTGTTGATTTTCTGTTGTTGTTTTTTGGCATTGGTCGATGAAACAAGGTTTTACCAAAATAATAATTATCGTTCTAAACCACGTGGTGAAGCCTGCATGTAAGAAAGGCACATATAAAAGTTTTCACGAGTCCCATTTTCCCTTGTGTTTTGGATTAAGCTGAGGCGAAATATTCAGGGTGTTAAAATGAAAATTGTCTCCTGTTGTATATATCCTGTAAAGAACCTTGGGTTTCCCCCACTTGAGAGTTGGCAAGAAAGCTGATCAGCTAACAAAACGTCTCAGCCCGATTCTCTAACGCACGCGGGCGCGCGAGCACAAAACACACAACACACACACACACACACACACACACACACACACACACACACACATATGAAAATGCGCACACACACAAAGTGGATTCATGCATATCTTTTCAGCTCTTTATTTTATCGTATCAGAATTCATACAAGTAAACCTTCGAGTGCCATATATTTGATATAGACCATCAAGAAATATTATAGTTTCTTTGCTTCTTCAGAATCCAAATAAATTCTGAACAAAGCTAAAAGCCACAGGTGATGATCAGTGAGACTTGTGGAAGATGAAAGATGAATTCAGAAGATGAAGAAGTGAGTAAGAATAATAAATAGCTCTTCTGCACTACGGGCCATGTGAAAAAAAAACCCCATCTTAACATAAATGTTCAAGAAAAAGGCAAATAATAATCTGGAAAACTCCCAGTGTGGCGGAGAAAGAAAAAAACCTTGAAGTGACAATGCAGATTTTCTCTCAGAATGATACAGTTGAATAGAGATTATGTACAATATAGTTTCACTCAATTCACTACTTGTAAAAATCAACCTGGAAAGCAAGTTCATCAGTCACACACAACCAACATAATCCAAAACAACTCTTACATATTAGATGCACACATGTTCAATCAGTTCGAAAATTAATACTGCAGCAGCACAACACGCACTCCTATTGTAGTTACAAAGCACACATGTCCAGCCCAAGACAACAAAGACAAACAACAGTTGTTGGCTAAAAGGGTCAATGTTGCGAACAATTTTCTGCAATGTAATAATTCATAATGGTGTCCAGGAAAGAAACTGATCTGGAAAAGAATTTAAAAAATATTGCAGTAACGAGATCATGGTAGACATGTAAATATTATTATCTCTTTATCATGTTAGTATTGTGGATATACATATACCCGTTTTCAAGATGACACAATTACTTGGACACTGCAACACAAAAGGTTTAGGTTGCTGTTTTTTAATTAAAAAAATAAAATAATGACCATAACTAACCTGGTGAATTAAAGTTAATCCTTCACCTCAATGCTCAGTTCAGCTATGCCCTTAAACTTGCAGCCATTTGGGAAATCAATATTCAAACAATAAGGAGGACAAAAATCATACTTGTAAACCCGTATGAATCATTTAAAATTTGAAAGAAACTGTGATGATGTGACTGTACATGTTATAAACATGTTCCATCTGCTTGCCATGTGACAATACCTATTTGCCATGTGACAACACCTATTTGCCACATGATAATGCCTATTAGCCAGGTGACTGTGCCTAGTTGCAAGGTGACTGTATTGTCTTTTCTGTTTATCATCTGAGGACTTCATTGTTTTTTGCATGAGTATTTTCTGTACAGTTCAGGTGCTCATGGCCATCCTGTGTCCAGCATACTTACAAAAATTTGAAACAACCAATTTCATGCTGGGATCACTTTTGACAAACAAATCACAACAAACACCTTTTCGGCATAAACCTCTTTTTGGCCAAAACACAATTTCGGCATTGTTTTTTGTTGTTGTTGTTTTAAAGGCCCTTTTGGCACTAGGAAAAAAGATTGTCTTCCTTGGTCTCTGCAACCGAAATCACGCCAGCAAAACACTTGTCACACTCTTGCTAGACAGCTTTCTGGCTCACTGAAACAGGCTGTGAAATAGGCCGTAAGTACAATGCATTGTATCACTGTTACCGCATGCATAAATCCCTCAAAACATTGATAGACTGATGCCCACAATGCACTGCATTACAAAGATCAATGCCAGAGCATAAAGTAAAAGATCAATGCCAGAGTATAAAGTATAAGCATTTTTATGGCAGAACATCTTCACCAGTGAAGATGTGAACTGAAATGTCCTCCTTTGTTTCTTCGATCCATTTTTCTTGTTCTTGCTGTTCTTTTCTCTAGCCCTTGAGTGGAATTTTAGGTGTTTGTAGTGTCAAGCAAAAGTATACTAGGTTACTGGATCGAATGGAAAGATGTAAGCACTTTGGGGGCAGTCACTGTATCTTAGGGGACAATCAATGTATTTTAGGGGAACGTCAACGTAACTGAAGTTTGATACCAGCTGTTACATTCACACGCATACGAATAGATTACAGCATTGAAAGAGGTGATTGATTGTGCACAATGAAAGGACTCGGGGTAGTCAGTCAATATTTGATAGCTGTGATATAGCTGTATATGCAAAAATATCTTACAGCATCACACAAAGGTATCAAATGTACAGAAAAAGGACATGGATTTGTGGTGAGGGGGTACACAAGTTGAATGTTAGTACACATGTTGAATTTTAAACAGCTTAAGTGCACAAATGTACATAGATATTTAATTGCATGCACAGTCTAATCTTGAAGAAAAATCCACTAAGAGAAACACATGCACTTTAAGGGGGGTGAGCCACACATTACATGATGCATGTACAATCATGGGGGGAGTGGGGGGGGGGGGGCTCTCTCTCTCTCTCTCTCTATCCTCCCAAGTTTCATGCACACACAACCACCCACCACCCCTCACAGCATATAACAAGAATCCATTGCATAACATCACAGAAATGCTGCAGTTTTTACAGGTACCAAGTAAAGTTTCAGTGCGCTACATTGCTAAGAAGTCTTCTAAATGAGCCATATTCATGACGACAGCAAGAGGAACTATACATTTATACAGATCAACAATCAAAATTGAACACTTGAAAATAGAAGACATCTTCCAGCAGAAGCAAGCAAGGCCAGTGCTTTCCTCTGCATCAACTTGTACACACATCATTGACAGACATTGCAGGGAACTTTGTAAGAATAAATGTTGTTTTTTAAATACAACAAAAACAAACAAAAAACACCCATGCACACACCCACGCACACACACACACACACACACACACGCACACGCACACACACACAAAGAAGAGGTGGGGGTGGGGGGCAAGATTTCTTTTTTAGAAGACTCTATTAACAACTGATTATAATATCAAACAGTTATTATCAAACAGTTATTTGATTGCAAAAAGTAAATGACTGACTGTAATCAGACACACACACATAGATGAACGTCAGTACAGATTGCAACACTCCTAAATTACCAGACAGAAAAGCTTTTGCACAAAACATGCGCACAAAAAGCTAAAACTCACAAATGCTAACATATCAGAGCCCCCCAACCACCTCCCCACCCCCACACACTAAAATACACCCATATATTAAAACACACATACTCAAATGCACAAAACAATACCACAATAACCACACACACACCATGATATTTCCTGTACCACACGCACAATAACCGACATGCAGATCCCAAACGGACAGATGGACACACAGAGAGTGATTACAGCCAACACCAAGGGGAAGGGAAAGGAAGGGATATGCTGTGTTTGCTGTCACCTTATTACCAAAGGGTGTCCAACTACTAGCCTTTTCAGCTGGGACACTGTAAACAATGCCCAGTAACCTAGAGTGCTGGTCACAAAATAAAACAATCCAACACAGCCCCGTCCATCTAAAGATATTCACAACTGATCGGTGACATCATGGTACCGTCTCTGTCGATACTGCCCCATCTCCATGTAAGTCAACTCTGCTGTTCGCCTGAATACCCACATGATTTCTTGACTGTGGCAGAATATGTCCACAGAACTCATTTCCTGCTGACGTCTTCATTATCTGCCTGTCACTGTTTAACAGAGAAGAGATCTACTGCAACATGTCACAAACACCTTTGAAGAATTGCAGTGGCTCAAGGTGTCTCCTGAAAGGACACATCATATGTTACCCATCCATTAAAAATCTGATGTGAACTACTTATGCACCCAGCACACTCAAGGCTAAACTCACAGTAAAGCACGAACAGTAAACTAAGGCAGGGGTGCAATGTAGTACCTAGACCCAGAAATAAGTAAACAAACAAAAGGGAAAGAAACTAAACATGCACAAATGGTGGCAACTAATGAGGGGGGAATACGCAACAAAACCACCTGAATATAAAAAATACATATCTAAGAAAAATTATAAATGTTTCCCCAGAAGGCTCTGATATGTTGCAAACTCACGAGGTCCAGTGATCTGCTTCCCAGCTATTCTAATACATGTCATACGATGACTCGTGTTGTACACACTATAACAGAGCGCTGTCAATGCAGAATGATGCCTATGCATAGTGATGACATGAATACAGCCACCATAAGGTACTAGCCTTCAAAACAAACAGCCTGCCACTAACATGATTTGGTGACATGTAACGTGTTTTGCCCTGAGATAACCCTTTGCAGCTGACTGGACCTTAAATACCAAGAATCCATTCATTTCAGCAGCTCCATACTCTCCCGCATCTCTTAGTCCCAAGTTGCCCCTTCCCCATAGCCAACACCCATTTTTCCAAGCAGCTGACAATACAGGAGGCTATGTGAGAAAGTATGAAAAGCAACCCACATACCCTGGAGCCCCTTTAAGAGGGAGTGGCACAGCCCAGCAAACCCATTTTCTCCCAACAGAAATGCTGTTTTAAAGGGAATCCCAAGCGAATAAACCACACGCATCCTACTGATAGGAGTGGAATTAAAATTGACTCCCAGCAGGGTTTTTTATAGTCAATTTATAGTCTAGTCTTGCATTTTCTATATTTTTCAGCCAACTTGCATTTTTACTAGGTGTCCTCTTTAAATAAACCAAAATTACTGGAAATACAACTAGGGACATTTTGATCATTCTCTCCTAGGCAGAATTTCATCCAGAAGTTTGTCTTTTAGCCCTAATATAACCCTTTGTGGCTGACTGGGCTCAAAGCATCAACTAACTAAATTTGTCTTCCACTGGAAATACACACAGGTGCAAGCTTACCATTTGTGCAAGGCACGCACGGCATGAACACACACACACAAACACACACACACGCATACCACTCTGTATATGTACATACATATAGGTACACATTTGTATCCACACAAAAAAGGCCACTTTCACTTGCGAAAAACACTCCTCATGTATGACTAACATGCAAAGACATGTTTTGATTACAGAAAGGACATCATCCTTTGGCACAAGAGAAACAAAGATTTTTTTTTTAAAGGTCCATTCAATAGGGGGGTGGGGGTGGGGTGTGTGTGAGTGGGGGGAGGGGGGGGAGGGTTAGCAGAGAGAGAAGAAACAGAAAGGGTGGGACAATAAGTGTGACAAGATGGGGATCTGGCATGTCTTTTCATCAAATCTTCACTTTGAATCAGTTCCTAACCGCCAATCAAACTGTCCAAAATCAGTGGATTCTGAGATCCTGAAACACACAATCCAAAACAATGCACAGACCCTCCAGAAACTCAGGCTGACAGGTGCAAAAACAACACCAACAACTAAATGCACTATGGGCACACTTTGGGTTTTAAAGCAGACTGGAGTACTCCATATGGGCACACTTTGGGTTTTAAAGCAGACTGGAGTACTCCACAGTCAGCTCAATCACCTTATTTAGTTATGTACACAGCTCAATCACCTTATTTAGTTATGTACACAGCTCAATCCCCTTATTTAGTTACACAGCTCAATCCCCTTATTTAGTTACACAGCTCAATCACCTTATTTAGTTACACAGCTCAAAGCTCAATCACCTTATTTGGTTGCACAGTTTTATCACCTGATTGAGTTACAGTCTAGAGTGTATAAAAAGTGAACTGTGTGTACAGCGTAATGGATAAGGTGGAGGTTTGCAAAACAGTTGGTAGTGCTGTTAAGTTACATTCTGCTCCTTAACTGGTAATGTCATCTATTTCATATGGTTTAAAACAATAACAACAACAACAAAACAGAATTATGAATGTTTCTTTTACTTTTTAATAATATACATGCTGAAGAACACTTTTGGTGACCAAAAAATGTGGTTCTAAAACTGGTGACTTTTGCACAACTGTATGCTATTTACACATGATTACTCCAGCTCCCCTACCCCCATATTTAAATATGTCACAATAACTGCCCAAGGGTAAGGTGTCAAGCAATAAAGACCTGCACCTAATATAATCAACAGTCAAAGTCTGAATCCACCTTGAATGCAAAGGTGAATCAGTGAAAATCAATGCTGAAAAAAAAGAAGGTAAATAATGTCCACCATACATGCACTTATAATCCAACGACAACAGAAGCAATCAAGCATACCTAATTTTGGACAACAGGCAGGCCCTCACGCAATAGCAGACTAGAGTGGTTGACAATCTCCCTCTCTGCACACATACTGCCTCCATCACAAACTAGCCTGGCGCAATGCACTGGTTTTGCAGGAAATGCATTTAAAACAAGGTGAATGTAATAGCAGTTTAACTTCAGCAGATCACATGAAACCTACAGTGTGACCAGATGTCCTTCTTCATCAGGAAAGATTGCCCTTTTGTTGCAACATCAGGTTCCAACAGAACAATGCACATCAATATTTCATCAGAGGTGAAACTGTACATCTTCAACAGACATATCTAAACGGGGCACTGTAAACAACTGAACTGACCATACACCCGTTTTTCCACTTCTCAAACTTGTGCTGGAAAACACAATTTCACACCTCTGGAGA
The DNA here is from genome assembly GCA_018857735.1 of Alviniconcha marisindica. Taxonomy (NCBI): domain Eukaryota; kingdom Metazoa; phylum Mollusca; class Gastropoda; family Provannidae; genus Alviniconcha; species Alviniconcha marisindica. The sequence goes on from JABMCL010002064.1 coordinate 120,119, forward strand.
AGGATCATGGAAGAACACATAACAGCCCTACACAAAGAGGCAATGCTGTGAACCTTTGACAATGAACATCCCCAGACATACATGGCCTGCCATGCCAGCTACTTTTCACACAATACCACCCTGAGAAAAACAGGTCACCTTTCACAGAATTCAATTTCCTCCCCCACCTCTTGCCATCAGAAAGAACACATCAATGCAGACAAAACCTGCTTTGAAAGAGCATGGGTTTGCATCACCCTGGCAATGCAGCAAAAGCTAGAAGGACCCTCCAAAACACATGAAACAAATTCACACGCAACCCACCCAACCACACAGCAAGCTATGGACTAGGGACAAGTCACACTGCAGGGAGCTCACCCTCCACAGTGCCAGTGTTTAACATGTTGCACAGAGAGAGAGAGAGAGAGAGAGAGAGAGAGAGAGAGAGAGGTGGGGCAAGCTCCCCGATACCTTACAAGGAAATTCATGTTTTATCAAGGAGGGTTCTGCTCACTTTGTTCAACTACTGTCACTGGTGCATGTGCAAGAACATGTCTGAAGCCATGCAAACATGTGACTTTAAATGCTTGTTCAAAATATTAAGTTATTTGTCCACAGTATGTAACACGTAGTGATCAACGGTGGATTGGTGCAGCCAGTTTTAAAGGTTCAAGACTGCTGCTCATTCAATGAATCAACACATTCCCCCTCTTTTTTTTCCTTTCTTTTTTTGAATGTACCAACAAGTCCTGTTTTAGAACAAGCTGTTCCTAGACACCCGTTGCAGAGAAGACGACACCGGCACAGAAATCAGACACCCACTCTAACCTAGCATCTGCTATGCTAAGGCAAACTCAAAGGACTGAGCGAGCCTCAGTATTATGTCATCAGATTATACCACTTGATTACACCACTGTCTGTGCATGTTGCCCAGGCTGGCTCTTCTCTATCTTAAGCTCGGTACAACAGCCTAAACCAATGCAGGTAAAGGTCATCTCCCCTCCACCCTCTTAAAACTTTGTAGGGGATAACGCAGCTTTAGCAGGTACACAGCACGGTGGTATCAGTATTGTGCTTTCAATTCTAAGTGCAGAATTGTACTTGTAAAGCATACATGGTATAAACAAGGTGTCTGCCGTTTTAGCCCAACAATATTATTATGGGGTTGACCTGTATCAGAGCTCTATGATCACAGGCAAACTGAACAGTGTGGACAGGGAAACGGTTACTGCTGTCAGAACGCCCATGTCTCTGACTCCAGGCCCCTGATTCTCATACTCGTGTCTGCTTCAATCACCACCCCTCCTTCCAGTCAAAATTGTTCAACAAATCCTAGCCCAGCATCTGAGCATCCTCGTTGCAACCCAAATGCCTCACATTGTGTCACTGTCAGTATACTGGCATAAGTAGATTGAACAGTGTGAGTGGAGCTCTGAAACTTCTGCCTCACTCCTGATTGGCTGCAGACCTTTCAGCATTACCTGGGGACCTGGACGTTCTCATAGTGCCCCAGTGCCCCTTCCAGTTTCCTTGTCATCTGCAACATACAGTTGTCTTTTGCAGTCAGACTCCTCAGCCACTGAAAGCAGCAGGTTACAGATGGCTGTGAAACAGAGACTGGAACAGCAGACTGCATGCAAGCCACTAAACCCAGAGGGCTGGGGAGGCCATCTACAGTAAAGACGCAGCAGCTGGCTTCCCTCTACTCCTTTCCCTGGTCCAAAAAAACTGAACATTTTGTTCCTATAATTCTGCAATACCTACATTTCATCACTACTCAATCATCACCATCACATCTAGTGACCTACTCCCACTACAATCAGCACTGCCACTAACGCTACCATCATCACCATCACCAACAATGCCGTTTGACCATTATCTACATTATGGCTGCTGACACAACTGACATAGCCAGCACTAGCATCGCCGTGGCCACCACAATGATAACCCTCATCACCATAGCTGTTACTTCCAAGCTCTCGACTCCTAGCCAACTATCCCCGCTTACCTCCTGGTAAAACTTGATCTGGGAGCGCAGGTAGAGCTGCATCATCAGCTTGAAGTCCTTCACCCTCTCACACTGGAAGTGGTTCATCTCGGCCAATGTACCGTAGGATATTGCATCGGCCCGGTGCAGCACCTTCTGGACCTCCACCTCTGCCATCTTGCCCTCTTCCTGGAGCTTGAGGCACTCCTTGGCCTTACCCGTGGCACCCTGGAACACACACCGCAGAAAATGTAAGTGTACTGCCACTCTATCCTGCCTGAACCGTGAGGCACTCCTTGGCCTTACCCGTGGCATCCTGGGACACACATTAAAGCAAGTGTAACACTCTGTGTACTGCCACTCCATCTTTTCTGAACCATAAGCATTCCTTAGCCTTCCCAGTGGGTAATACTTAGTGTACTGCAACTCCTTCTTTTGCCAACGCTGAGACACTCTTTGAACCAAGCCCTTCATTATTCTTTCTGTTTTTGTTTGTTTGTTTTGTTTGTGTTTGATTTTGTTGTTGTTGTTGTTTGTGGGGGTCCTCAGGACAGCTGAATCAAACGAAATGGTCTTCAACCTATCATAAAAAGAGAATGAATTAAGCCGGAATTCAAGAGAAGCTTTATTTATGAAAGGCAGTTTGCTTTTTACCCTGAAATCATCAGACAAAAACCTTCTATACACATGTGTCGAGGCATGTATGTCTCAGAACTCAATGGAAACTTAGCCGTCTTACCTCGTGCATTTTGAGAACGTCAGGGTAGACGCTGAGGAGGCCTCTGTACTCCAGCAGGGAGTCCATCAGGGGGTAGGCATCACTGGTAGGCTGCACAAACAAAACCCAACTAAGAACTCTCGCCCTGCAACCACACTCCACAAACTTTCTTCCACACCTTCAAAGAAATATTCATCCTAAATGTTAGTGTAAAGGACACAGCAGTAATAAACAATTGAACCAATACACAGAAAAGTTTACACATTCCAGCCACAGACAATGCCACTGGACTGGTGATAACTGATCCACAGCTCATGTAAAATGGCCCCAGCTTATTTCGGGTGAGCGCTGGCATAACCCAGTAATACTGCTGACGGTCTTGACCACTGGTTAACTCATCTTTGATTTGGCAGGGCCCTGTGGGGAAATGTTTTATTTACTTCAGACTCCAGGGCAAAACTAAAGCATGGATGGAAAAAGACTGGCAGTGTTCAAAAGTCTGATGCAGGCATGTGCAAGTTTTTTTTAGCAGTATGAACAACATGAGCTGTTATACCTATTCCTGTGCTGTACACGTTAGTCATTGGATTTTAATATTCTGTCAACTGCTTAGAGTCACCTCAGGAAAAAGGTAGGGCCAAAGAAATGTGTCATAGTCAACTACTAGTTCCCCCCCCCCCCCCCCCCCCCCCCAAGTATAAATTTTGTTTTTACAACAACAAAAACAACCGCCAAATAAATACACATGGACTAAAACGCAGGCAGTGACTGCTACCCTTTACACAGGCCTACCACTGACCATGTGGATTTTGAAAGGTTCTGCTTGTGCAGTGCATCGTTTCCACAGTGCAGGCACTGATGACTCACCTGTCTTTCAAAGGCTGTGCCAATGTCATTGAAGGCATCTCCTGTATGGTCAATAGCTGCCGTCAACTGCCTGGAAGCTGAAACAGGAGGAGCGGATCAAAGTTCTGCAAGTCTCATTCAAAGCCTACTATGACACTGCTGCATGCCACACACCACCCTACTAATGCACATCACACACACACATCATACCATAATAAACATACCATGGTGCATTCCCTGCAAGCATGCACTTAGGAAAGAACATGCACTGAGGTGTTGTCAGAGAGGCAAGTGGATGCGTTTTTGTGTTGCTGGTCATAAGACTTGCTTTTTTTCACCACATGCAACTTAAACATGGACTAACATTGTTGCAATGTATAGAAACATGCTCCTCATCAGACCAGCTTTTAAATGGTGTTTTCATTGCTTTGGAATGATGTAACATTTGTGCTTTCTATGAAACTGCCATTGTCAGGCTTCATTTTTTACTTCATAGATCGTATTGTCATGTGAGTTGTAACACAGAACAGTGCATTCAGGGTGCGCCTTGTGAGTGTTTATTTTTGGAGAAACAATAGCTAGTGTGTCCATGTAGTAGCAAATGACAATGGTTCTTGTGCTAAAACATGTTAAACTACAAGAGCTTCCTCAGCCAGTTCAAACGAAAACAGCCATATTCAACTTCACTGCGTAGTAACAAATATCCCTGACATATCTAAGCATGCTAAAAAGAGGATGAATTTAGAAGACTTTGAACTTGAAACAGCAATGGAATCGCACCTTCCTGATTTTATGGTTGAGATCAACCGCCATTTTGATACTCTACAAGCGAGTCTGGCATCGAAGGAAGACATTGGCAAAATGAAGGCAGAGTTCAAGATGGAGACAGACAATCTCACCACCACCTTTGTGAAGCAGATAGTTTGGAAGAGCGAGTGATAAAAGTGAAGAAGGAGAGAAACAGATTCAGAGAGGAGGTCGCAGCAGTTAAACAGACGAATGCCAACCTGTTCAACCAACTGAACAAGCATGGATTCCCTCCAAGGAGCATAGAATGACACAGAGCAGCACAGCCGCAAGGGCAACGTCAGGGTCTACAATATCCCTGACTCCAGACCCAATGAGCCAGACAGAGCAATTTGTATCAGAAAGTGCTGCAAGATCTTCACTGACACGGTTGGGATTCCAGTGGCTGAGTCTGACATTGAGGCAACACACAGGGTTGGGAACAGATTGTCTTGCCAGGACAGAGGCAGGCCTATCGCTGTCAGGTTTCTCTCCCGCATGAAGGATGAGGTGCTGAGCAACTGCCGGAAGTTAAAGGGCAACAAAAAGAAGATCGCCACTGAAGATGATTTGACATCACTGAACTGTAAGCTGCTAAAGGAAGCCAAAGAACATTCAGCAATTTTGGATGCATGGTCCTCAAATGGAAAAAATCATCACAAGGCTGAAAAACTGTAAAGCTGGATATTTACTGTGATCTGGACACCACACTATGAACAGAGATGTAGTGAGAGACTCTGTAAACAATAAGCTCTGTCATACATTGTGTTTGATCATTTTTACTGTTCACACATAGCACAGTTCACCACACAGTGTCTAAACTCACTCACACACACATGACAGCATGCACACACACACACACACACGCGCGCACAAGAATAGGTATAGAAAGCCTTGCTGTATTATGTCTTTTTCTCTGTTACACTGTCATCTCACAATTCAGGCTTGATAATTCTGTTAATAATTGTGTTGTCTCATAAGCATACGAGCATATCTTGAGCAACGACAATTTTGATGTGTTGAATTGCCTGGTTACCTGATTTTATGATCACCCGAGAGCACCGAAAACAGTATTCACACTGTAGCATCTACCTGACCATCCACTAGTTAACTGGATCTTTTGGCTCCTTTCAAGAATGAGGTACTGCAACAACTAATAAACTAGTTCAGATGAGAAGTGGCAGAGACAACACTAAGAGAACAGAAAGGATTTTAACTTCATATATACACCTACTGTGTCACTCCACTATTTTTTTTAAATATATTTTGGTGGTGGTGGTTGTTCTCTCTCTCTCTCTCTCTCTCTCTCTCTCTCTCTCTCTCTCTCTCTCTCTATATATATATATATATATATATATATCTCTCTCTCTCTCAGACCAAGGGCATAAATTGCACTTCATTCAAGCCAACAGCATGTACATATGAATGAAATTGATATGGAAATGTTCAAGCTGTCTGTAAGACTAAGGGATAATGGATCATTTTGTTGCTTTTTGTCAGTGTTCTTATGCCTTGTGAAAACACATGCACATTGAATGCTGAGGTGACCACAACCATCGCAATGAAGTTACCCCTTCCCCCTCTCTCTCTCTCTCCCCCCCCCCCCTTCCATTGGCCAAGTCTTGTGAAGCCCCACAGTGCTCCTACATAGTAGGCCACGACTGGTATGTAACACTCCGTCTCTGATCCTCCCTCCACCCCACTATCTCCCTCTCCCCACCAGGTTGTTGATACTGTCCCATTTTTTCACTCTTTCTTCCCCTTTTATATGCTGTAGCTATATAGGTTAGTTAACTTGTTCAGAATGTTCACATTAACTTTGTGTTTGTGTGGATCCTTGATCTGCATAATGTGGTGTGTTGGTTTATATGCATAAAAACTTAATTGAAAAAATTAAGAAGAAGAAAAGAATATGCTCAGATATTTCAATCCGACACAAAACTGCAACATCTGTCAAGGCATAGAAACACCAACATTTGTTTTCTGTGCCTCATCACGTTCCACTTACCTTCATTTGTATCCATGTTGAAGGTTACTGCCAGCTGTTTGAAGGCTGTGCCAATCTTTGTGTATTCCCGCTTAAAAGCTGAAACAGTCAGTCAGTTTTTACATTTTATTTTCAATCATTAATGCAAAGTTCACCTACCACAAGATGCAAAGTTCACCCACCACAAGAGGAGTATAGACACAACCTGCCATTTCACACCAAACAGCATTACACACAACAAAAAACATCATGCCCAATCTCTTTCTTTGTCATATTTACTTTCGGTTTTGCAGTCATACACAAATACTAAAGAACTGTATTGTCTTTATCACTTAAGTCTTGTATAGAGCTCTGTAGGTTCAACTACCAACTGGAGCAGCAACTCCACCCTCCAACCAGTTTCCATGTGATGAATCAGCGTCTAATCCTTTGAACACTCTCCCCTACCCCCACCCAACCCCTTCCCAAAACTCTGAAGTCTTGTGCACTTCAGCAGGTTTCAGAGGCAGAAAAATGTCATGGACACATCTGTTAAATTTCCCCCAAAACTGGGACTGGTTAGGCTGGCAGTACTGTCACGGATGTTTGTCTTGTGGAAACAGCCCAAAGTTTGCATGTGGACAAAATCCTATCTGGAACAATAATATATACAGAAATACTCACGTCCCATCTGTTTCTTGGAGTAGTCATGGATAATGGTATTGAGCTGCTTGGTGTTCTCATTCATGTTGGTCACAAACTTCTGGAACACCTCCATCTTGGCATCTCTGAAAATACAATGTGTGTGTGAAAAAAAAACAGAACTCACATCTGGACATAAACAAAACAAAAAGAGGGAAACAAATGTGTTTGGGCCTGAATGCAAAAATACAGCACATTAGAATGGGGAGCAGGGATAGTTCAATGGTAAAGTGCTGGACTTGTAATCAAAAGGTCATAGGTTTTAGTCCTGACAGGAGCAATGGGAGAATTTTCTTCTCCACAGTCAACTTTCTGTGCTGACTCTTATTTCAGTATTTGTTCCATCCCTGGGTTACTGCAGTTGCACATACAAATCCTGACAATTCTGCCAAAAGTGCAGGTGGCAGGTTACAGCTAAACACAAATGAGCCCTTTGTATGTGTCTTCAAATAAACTGGTGCAAGGTTGTATGGTGTACACAGAACGTGTGCCAAGATGGCAGCAGTTTCACATGGCACCAGCCATGTAACAAACTGCACCATAATCATTTTGGTGAGTATTTAAAAAGAATTTGCTGTGTAAAGCTACAGTCACTCATTCAGAGTTGCATACGATGAGAGCACAGTGGGTCTGCTTGGAAGCAGAAAACAGCACTATAGTTGCCAGTGTGAAGCACTCCACGCTCATCTCAAGATGAGGCACTTGACAAGTGTTCATATAAACAAAATTAAAACAGACAGTCATGTGGATTGGGCGATTCGGGTGGGGTTGTTAACTCCCTTGACTTTTGCCTGGCATCGCTTAAAGTAAAAAGTCCAAGGTTTTTAAGTATGCAAAATGACCATCGAAATGATTGACAAATGGGTCACTAGTTTCAGATTTAATGAAATAAAAAAGAATAAAAAATGTTTAATTGGGTTTTTAATCGATTTTAATTTCTGTAGGCTGGCCGAAACGACAGTCTCGGGTTCTCCATCAGTCACGTGACTTTCCCGAAGTGACGTCAGTCTGGGGAGTCCGTGCGGTTGCCATCTTAGATTCTTCAGTAAACTGTGTATGCGTGTGGTCGACAAAAAAGTTAACTATACCGGCCTACTGTGTTGCTGCGAACTGTAACAATTCGCAGACGACCCCAGGTATAACAATGCACGAGCTCCCGCGCAATCGACCCGCAGTGAGGCGAAAGTGGATTGAATTTATACAATTCAAACGAGCTGACTTTCTTGCTGTGCCGCATTACGCCCATTTGTGTAGCGAGCACTTCAGTGAGAGCAATTTCGCAAACCCCATGGAATACCGCATAGGGTTTGCTTCGAAGCTGCCACGATGTTCCGGTACTCTTTCAAAATCCTGCCTGACAGGCTCAAACTGATATGGCTGTATCCTTGTGGGTCTCTCGGGCAAAGTATCAGTTTTGTCTTCGGAGCTCGAGTTGGCCATTTTGCAGCGACTCCCCAGAGTGACGTAGTAGGCATATGGTCACGTGATTTGGGCATCATGGCGACGCTTTCGGTACGACAGAAAATGCCTTTTTTTCGTGCATTTATGACCCTCAGATCAGTTTCACCTACATCATCGTTCTCAGTGAGCTTTAACGGAAATCGTGTCAAAAGTCACCCCTAACCTTGGACTTGTCCTTTAAGTCCCTTGGCTGCTTTTACTTCCGGTGCATACTTTCTTCACAATGGAAGGCGGTGACAGTGAATTTGCAAATTTTACACTGCCAACTTTAAAGGCATTTTTGGAGGCCCGTAGTCATAATGTGTCTGGCAATAAGCAATAACCTGTTGCTCATGCTATAGGATGCCCCAAAATGCATTTTTTCTACGAACTCGCAATCTTCTGGTCAGCAAAACAACGATGCAAAGACACTTTTTTCCACCCTCCATCCCCTTTCCACGGTAATTTTTGCAACTGCAACAGTATTGGTATTTGTACTGCTTTGCGATTCTAGGTTTAACTTCCACTGTTATACACAGCGTGAAGCAATGCCTACTCAGAAATCGTCCAGGAAGTGCGCTGCAACCTCTCGCGACTTCTTGTGTGAAAGATTACAAAGCACATTCACTCTAGCAAACCAGCTTCGCTGAATCGCCCAATAGTGAATTGGTAACCCTACACACACACCACAGCAGTTCTGTGTGGTTGTAAGTGAGTAATACTGTCAGCTCCCTACTCACACATCCCGCATGTCAAGCGCTTGTTGGGGTGGACTGAGTGTGAGGAAGAACTTGCCGCCCTGATACTCGTCTTTCTCTGCTTTCCTCTTCCCTTGCTTCCATTTCTGAAGAAAATTAAACAGAGGAGCAAAAGGTACAGATACGGACACAGCACACAATAATTAACAAAAACTAAATATGAATTATTAACACAGTCACAGGAATGAGTGAACAACTAACTGCTGGTGAGGTTGACAAAACAGAACAGCCATAGAGAAATGTACTCACCTATACGACGACAGGAAAGGAACAATTAAACACAAGCATTTTCAACAGAGAGACAGTATTTCTGTCGAAATCACTTGTGTTTAATTGTTCCTTGTGTATCATCGTATAGGTGAGTACATTTCTCTAGAGCTGTTCTATAACACAGTCACAGACATAAGGTCTCTGCTAGATACAAAAGAAAATAATGATGTGCTCAAAAAGAATTCACCGCGGAATAACCTGCAGAGTATGCTGAATGCTCTAGACCTATTCTGGTGAATATTGCATAACACTATTAACACTATGCTGGTCATGCTGACAAGACAGCAGGAATGAAATGCCTTTCCTTTATTTCAGTCTGAGCCTTCATCAAGAACTAGAGCCAAATCAATGCTAGGACACTGAAGGACTTTACTAAATCCACAATGATAAATCCGCACTGCATACACTCAAACTACACAGATGCTGGTTTGATCACCTTTTCATCGGTGCAGGTGAGGAAGTGTAAAAAAACGTCGGAGCGACTGATGACGGGATGCTTCACCATTCGATCAACCCACATTTGTAAAAACTTCATTCTTTCCTGTACAAAGTCCTCTTCATATCGACCTGCAAGCACACAGCACATTTACAGCATGCCTCATTATACGTGTCAGTTCTCAGCACCGGAGACACATCTAGTTTATTTATGTCACACCTCTTTATTTGTATCGCTGACACTAGAAGCCCATTGGTTCACTGTCCTCAAATGGTTTGAGAAAGCAGGTGTGCATGTGCCTGTGTGTATACACTGGCATAGTATGGAATGAAATGATATGTGGATTCCAATGTAGTGCATATTTCAAGTTCGTTTCGTCCACACATGCACAATTAATTTTTGAGGACCACGAACCAACAGGGCTATAAGTGGATACTGCCCATAGCACATGTGTGAAATGCATAATTAGTTATCTCAAAGTTTCATTTTTTTCTTCAATTAAAAAGAATATCAGAATAGAACAACAACAACAAAAAGAACCAATTCCTCAACACTGGAATCAACATGGTGATAATTATATATTCTCAAGTTACTGTTAAAGAAAAAAACAACTGCACATTTGTAATACACCTTCCCTAGTTTACCCTCCGTATGTTTTATTTAGGGAAACTGTTTAACAGACTCGTACCATTTGACCCTTCCCACCCCGTTCTGTCCCTGGAGTCTCTCTCAAGCACACCCTGTCCACAGAGACACATTTATACAGCACAAAAAAAAAATCACATTCTTTCCATAAAGAACGGAGCTCCCTGTTCATCATTCCTTTATCACCTCTTTAACCATCCAACAGCCATGTTCACCTTCACTCCCACTGACCCACCCTTTTTGTTTGCTCATCAATTCAAAAAGAAACTGGTCACTCAGTAAATTTAGGTTGAGTGTACATGTACACTGAAAACACAATGCAGCACACATGACATGTACATGCTTGTTCACATTACTGTACAAAATGATACTCTTTTCTTTTTACCTGTGACCTGCTTGTCAGGTAAAGGGGGGATAGGCACACATGCAAACTTGGCTTCCAGTCGTTCGTGTAGCCAATCAAAGTGTTTGTAGCGGCGGCTCACTTGGATATTGCTAAACTGAAAAGACAAAACAACGAAACCAGAATAATGGAAGATCAGGGCCACTGTAAGTTTGGTTTAACCACAGAAAGAAATACCATTTAAGAAGACATTACCCAATACAAACAAACTTGTATAAGCTTACTTTAATCACCAAACAAAGAGAAGCAAACTATACACATAGGAAAATCAATCATGACACTTCTGAATAAAACTTTCCAAACATTTTGCTCATTCACAGCATCTTTATCTATATTACTGGTCACTGTTTCTTCTTTCGTAAAAAGGAAATAATTAAACAAGCAGGTTTTCTGTCTGTACTTTTCCATCAATTTCCATCAACATGCCATTTGCATTAATTAGTGTGCCAAGGATAAGCAAGACTAGATGGACATGCCCGAAACTTACAGTAGGTGTGAGCTGGTAAGCGATGTAACTTTTCAGGCCCTTCATTTTCGATTCTTTCTTCGGTGAGGCCACGGAACATGTGTATGGACTGTCCTGATTATGCCACCGTGGCCCTTCCACTGTTTCCTGCAATGACAAGCACACTGACGATGACTCTGGTGAGACCCAGAAACATGTGTATGCCCTGGTTGTGCCATTGTGACCCCTCCACCGTTACTGTAGAAAAACACAAGAAAACAAAAACAGAAAACACTTTCAAACGAGTAACACTATTGTAGTAGACTACATTTTTATACCCCCTGATTATCTGCAAGTCCACAAATCTGTGATAAAATTTACATTTTCACTCTTTTTAATTATAATTCCAAGCAATTACTTTAAACATTAAGAAATGATGGCTGGCTTGGAGACAGGAGTCAGAATAGCACAGGTAATACAAAATCAGAAAAGATGACAGCAACACAGAACGTATCTAGCATAAAGAACTTATGGTGGTACTCTCCGTTTAAAATTAAAACATGTCAGGAGGATCAGAGCTACTATACTATCTGTAACATTTATTAAAAAGACTTTACAGTTTGCATTGCACATACATATATAATCCTGCATTTCAACCACAATTGCTGTTTCACTTCTTCATTCATAAACCCACCACACGGGAACTGCCCCATTGTGGAATGTCTAAAGTGGCACTGAACTGCATTGACCTGGACTGAAATTGCTTCATTCATCTTCTGCTTCCAAACAATTTTAACTTCTTCCCATGAACGTTTATGTAGTTAAACATGTCAACTTATGCTTCTAGGTGCGTGAAAACCATAGTGAAATCTTACAATAATCTTAATTCGATCACTCTCGGGAACATTGACGTCCACTTGCCCCATCAGAAATGCCTCCCCCCCTGTTTTGGCAAAGCTGGAGAACCTGCACATGCAAACATAAAAATAATTACCAAACCCTGTCTGAAGGTTTCAAACTGACACAGTGTGGAAAACCAGCAAACATATTCATATAAAGTATAATGAGACATTCACTTTTTCCATGGCAATCCAAACTAAGCATTTTTCCTCTAACCAAACTGAAAACAAACAGCAGTGGAACACTGTAACTTAAAAACAAGCTTTCTGCCACAAACAATCTCCCTCTTTGTGTGTGTGTGTGTGTGTGTGTGTGTGTGTGTGTGTGTGGTGTGTGTGTGTGTTTTGGACATATATATATATTTATTTATTTTTGGAAGAAGTCATCTCACTAGTTCCAGTCACACCGTCTTAAAAGGGGTAAAGCTACACTTGAGGGATGCTGTTCATAATGTTTTTTAAATGGTACACTTGAGGATGCTGCTCACGTGGCAAGCTGGCTGCTCTCACTCCTGCACCTGAAGTATCTAAGTACACATCTAGTTCCAGTTGCACTGTCCCAAAGGGGTACACTTGTGGCATGCTGCTCACAAAAGCATCATGTAGCAAACTGGCTGCACTGGCTCCTGTGTCTGAAATACCTAAGTACACATCTTAATCATGTGTTTGAAGTATCTAAGTACACATCTTAATCATGTGTCTGAAGTATCTAAGTACACATCTTAATCATGTGCCTGAAATATCTAAGTCCACATCTCAATCGTGTGCCTGAAATACCTAAGTAGACATCTCAACCATGTGTCTGAAATATCTAAGTACACATCTTAATCATGTGCCTGAAATATCTAAGTACACATCTCAATCCTGTGTCTGAAATATCTAAGTACACATCTCAATCCTGTCTGCAATACCTAAGTACACATCTCAATCAAGAAAGGGTGCTTGCCTGTTAAAGCTGCTCTTGACTGTGCCGTACTTAGACATCTCCCCTGTGGGGGAGAGCTGCTTCCCTTCTCGCCGCGACACCGCCAGACCAAAGTTGCCCTGACCATGCAGGTCCTGCAAAAAGGAACGAGCAGTTACAACCAGCTCCATCACTAAGGTATTTAACTCTCAAAGTACTGGTGTTAGTACTTCTGCCATGCGTAATATGTGCAAGGTACACCCTCAAGCAAACACATCAACACTGCCCCCAAACTGACCAAACTCTACAAGGTCTGGTGTTCTTTCCTTCCCCCACCCATCCCTTTTTTTTCCTTAAAATAAACTGTTAACTGCTACCGTAACAGTTAAAGCAGTAGCCCTAAAATAAAATACAAATGGTAATTCATGACTATTAACATCAAATGCAGACTTATATTTTTCAGTGCTCTGGCATCCTTTCATTCTTAAGTCACTATCCTGTCATTTCTATGTGCTTCACCATTCTTTATCAAATTTTTGCCATGTGCACTGAGCCTGCAATTGCAAAGGATGGAAATATGTAAGTAATCACCACATTGCAAAATAAACTAAATGCAAAAAGAATACCAGGAACACTCTGGCTCTGCATTGTATGGTGGATGTTTCTATGAAATCTGTTTATTTTCTTTCTTCTTCTTCCAGTAATATGACAAGGTAAACTGGTTCATTCAACACTGCTCATACAGACTACAACCATGGGTGAAAGACAAGACTTGGCACTGCATTTCTACAGTCAGACAGCAAACAGTGGAAGGGTGGAACAAAAGGTAGGAGGGTAGAAAATGAGGTTTTCAAGGATGTGTGAGTCAGATGTGGATAGTAAGACTAAGAGAGGAAAACCAGCTGGGTATGAGTTAGAGAAGAATTGGGGATTGGGGTGGGGGGTGGGGCGGGGGGCACAGGGGGAAAAAGCAGCTTCACAAGATTAGTTCAAACATGTGACTTACTTTGGGACTGGTGTGTGTGTGTGTGTGTGTGTGTGTGTGTGTGTGTGTGTGTGTGTGTGTGTGTGTGTGTGTGTGTGTGTGCAGCAATGCCGCTATGTGTGTATGTATGTGTGTGTGTGTAAGCTTGTGCATCTGTGTGTAGTTAATCTGCTAAGGTGTGTTTTGTTTTTGTCACTTTATTTTGTACACTGTTGAAAACCAGTTAAAGAAACAAACAAAACCAGACTCCTTAAAATCAAAGTACCACTAGCAACACAATATGTAAACTGCCACAAGGAAAGGGGCCAAGCACTGCACTCAGAAACAACACTCAAAATACAGGAACTGACGCCGAATGATCTACAATTTACAACAATCACTCCATCGTTCTAGTCTCTGGGGAAATTCTGAACACAAAGAGGAAGCAGCTATGACTGGTACATGCATGAATTCCACTAATCCTCTTCAACACTACAATTATGTCACACTGTTATATCACATTGTTAGTTATACAATCTAATTCATAAATGAAATATGTGTTTGTGTCTGCGTATGCCCACATGTGCGTGTGTGTTTGGGAGTGTGTGCATGTGCGCATGTTTGTGTTAACCGGTATCTAGGCTATGACTCCTTTCATTTTGTCCAATGGTCAATATATATATTGTAATTTTTATTACAGCTCTTCACCTTGAACATCTTATATGATTGAACACACAAGACACATATTTATTGTTACCATCCTCACAGTAATGAGAACGATTACAAAGAAACATAGGTTAGAAAGCACATATTTAACCAAAAAGGTCAACACTCAGATAAAGAAGCTCAGAACTGTGTTCAGTTCTACTACAATCAGAAGAGACACGACAAACTGTGAAAATTTACTTATTCAAATGTTTTCTCTTGCAGTCTCAGACAGACCTATCACAATCAAACACACCAACAGAAGGAACAGGAAGGGAGAACAGCCTTGTTGCAACACTCTGCCACAGTATTTGGTGGACAGACAGAGAAGAAGAAAATCAAGTACACAAACATGTAGCCAGAAAGCTTGCCACACACACACAGCCTGAGGTGAAAAAACAGTGCAGCCTAGCAGAAGACATTTTGCACATAATCCAACAGTGGTGGTAATCAGTTCTCTACATCAGGCAGCAGCCCTCACCACCACCACATCAACAGTCTGCAGGGGGGACTGGTAAGTCCACCAGGCTTCTTTCTCTTTCTTTTTTTACCGGCTTTCTGATGTAAAGGATCCAGGATGACAAACGAAAATAACCACTGGCACCAGTAATCCAAGCTGGTGATCACTACATCAAAGTAAAACCGCAGCACTTCCAGACATGTGCAGGGTTTTCAGTGCATTGCTCCAAAGCTGCCTCAGCCTGAGTTCCAAGTGAGAGAGAAACAAAAATCCAGGGAGGAAACAGGCTGTCACACAGAAAAGGTGTGGATGAGGTCATCTGATTGTACCTTCGGTGAACTAGGATCCTTTGATTCAGGTTCGCGCTGTTGAAACTGAAACTGATAGTCGAGCTTGCTGGTAAATCGACTTGTAGAGGTACCAGAACTTTGGAATTTTAAACATCATCTTACTTTGTCAGACTGGTAAGTTAATTTTGTATTCTTCAGACCTGTTTACCCATAATGATGACAAATAGTATACTTACAAGAATAGCAAAATCAGCAAGAAAAGAGGAATTAAAGATGCACTTGTATTCAAAGTAAATGAACACATGCATTACATTAATTCCCAAGATTTTTTTTTAAAATCAACTGCTCATCAGAAAATGTTCAAAACAAAATAAAACATGAATGTCCCAGATTAAGTCCGAGGTCTGTGCCACCACTGGCAAATCTCTTTGTGGCAACATCTTGAAGGCATGGTGGTGCTGTTTCCAACAGCTTTTGTCATAGATCAATGAGAATGCATCTCACAGTGTTTTTTGCAGCTGTTTTTGCCACCATGTGCAATCAAGAAATCTGACTTGTATTCAGTGCAATGCGCAAATTGTTGCCCTTTGTTGACGAATGAAGTACAGGGTATATATTCCTCGTTACTCTTGGTAAAATTGTCAATGACATGTTTTTTTTATTTGTAGGCCTATTCTTCACAGCTGGCTCTTCATCTTCATCTGTTTTGTGATGCTGATGTTTATGCTTCTCAGCCATTGTCATCTTCCCCGCCGGAAATACCATCATCCAAGTAGTGTTAAGACAGAAAACTACCCCCCTCAAAAACAAAACAAACCAAAACAAAAATCATAATTTTCTCCAGGCCAGCCTACTGTAAAAAGGACCTGAATATCATACATTTTATGCCAAAATCATAAGAGTATATAGGTCTGATTCTCAACCATTTACACCAACTCACTGCTTTAACTCTTTCACTGTGCTTGGTGACCTATGCTGAAAAGACAACCCTGGGTCTGATGCTTCAAATATCAAATGACCTATATGAAATCAGAAACTAATTTCTACAATAGTTCTATAGCATGAGTCTATGACTGATACCTGGTGAGGACACAGTACACCGTAACCGATCAATGCTTGGTTGTTTCTCATGAGGCATTCACATGACAGTCTCTCTCCCCCTTTCTCTCTCTGCACGACATTCATCCTCATACACAATCTTTTCGCTGGTTATGTCGAGGTCTCTCTTGGGTACACAAAAACCCAATGCTAGAACAGTACCTGTCCACCAGAGGTGCCAACGGTGCTGTTACTGGACTCATCGTCATCCCACTCATCATCCCACTCATCAAAGCTGGGCTGGGCCTGCTCTCCCCCTACCGGTGGTCCCCGCCCCCCTCCACCAGTATCCTGCGGGCCATTGGTGTAGCCATTTGAGGGGATGACAGCGACTGGTGCTGAAGGTATGCCCGTGGGGGGTGGAGGTGGGGGAAAGGATGGCTCCGGTACTGACATGATCTGTGGATAAGAGACAGAGGTTGTTAACCCATGGTGTCAGACATGAGAATGTCTTCTAATAGGACTATGATGGCATAAAGTACTTTCTAATAAGATTATGATGGCATGAAATAGTTTCTTCTAATAAGATTATGATAACATTATAACATAAAATAGTTTGAAACTGTCTCAGATTATTTTTCAAAACAACACCATAGTGGTAAATGTTGGTTTTTAAGCCCTCAAAATTGTCTGGTTCCATACACCTGTCTGAAGAATTAATCTGGTCTGTACACACCTCTTGACCAAACAGCATCTTTCTATCACTGTAATTTGTGCCTGCACTTACACAAACTGTTTTAACAGATACTCATTTATATATCAATTATTATGCAATATTAAGGGATAACCTCTTCATAAAAAAGCAACCATGCACACATACGTAACAAATGCACACAGCCATTTTAACATATATATTCATTTCAAGGTAGTCTGTCATTCAACATGGAGGTGACAGTTTTACATTCACAAAGCACAATTTCTACAACATACATGCCAGTTTGATCTAACTTCTTGTCTTTTCTCAAAAGAAACAGATGCTTTTGATGAGTCATCTCTTTGGGGCATGTCACTTTTACAAGTCAGATACTGAACTAGTATTCACTTCAGTGACCATGGATGGTCTCTGATGATCTTTTTTCTTTTGTTCTTCTTCTTCTTCAAGAAAAAGACATGTAACTGCTGGTTGTTTTAAAACACACATAAAGATCACGTGACAGTACGGGACTGCAGGCACAACTCACTTCCACATAGCTTTCTGGGATGAGGCCCTGCTCCCCGCTGGCATTCCTTGCCTCCCACCATCCATCACCAATGTCCTGTCACAAAGGTTGAAGATTAACAAAATAGCACAGCTTCAAATCAGTGTTGCAAAAATTTCAAAGTACAATCAAACACTTACACATTTAATTTTTGCTGTTAATGTCAAACTGTGTCACAAAATACAGCTGTGCCTAGGTAGTACAAGTCACCGGTACTGTCAATACACCATGCATGCCCACTTTCTTTCCACTAAGTATGGCTGTTAATGTGATGGCACATCAGCACATTTGGTATGATCTACTTTGGTTGCAAAGATATTGGTGGTACAGAAAGAAAAAATACAGGACTGACAAACATTCAATGAAGTCTTAAACCATTCCTGTGGCCTTGACCGAGAATGCAGCAATCCAATCTTTACACACAACACTCTGGCTTATGGCATTCCATTAAGATTAAAGTTTGGTTGCAAAAGGATTAGCAGTTCCAGAAACATAGTAGAAACAGTCATCTCTGATTATATGAGCCCTCACTGTGACCCTGACCTTCAAAAAATCTTTTTGCGTGACATTCCAGGTCATGATGATGTATCACCATACTAGTTGGGCTATGAAAGGCTGTACAGTTCAGAAGATATGTTCCAGACAAACATTCAATGAAGTTTTGAACCTTCACTGTAACCTTGACCTTGAATATAGCAAAACAATCTTTTCACAAGATGTCTTTTGTCATCTGTCTTATGATGATGTACATTTCGAACCAAGTTTGGTTGCAAAAAGATCAGAGGTTCTTAAAATATACTAGAAACAGTCATGTGTTGAGTAAATCACTGTGACCTCGATCTTGAAGATAACACAATGTTTTGCATAACACTCCAGCTTATGATGATGCACCATCATACCAAGTTTGGTTACAAAAATGTAAGCAGTTCAAAAGATACCATCCTGACAAACATCAACTGAAACTTTGAACCTTTGCTGTGACCTTGACCTCAGCAATCCTCACTGGACACTGGTTCATCATGATCTATCATCAAACTAATTCTGTTGATAAATGATCATTACTTCAGATGCTGCAGTATAAATTTTGGATTATGTAAGCCCTTACTGTGACCTTAACCATCAAGATAACCCATTTTTTTGGCATAACATTCATGATGATCCACCATCAGACCACATTTGGTTAAAAAAAGGTAAAGTGATTCTGAAAACATCTTGCGAACAAAGCCTGGAAACAGGGACAAACACAGTGATTCCAATACCCCCCCCCCACACACACACTTTGTTGTGGGGCAGTATACTGACAAGTATCATGTAGTGCTACTGTTAGCATTTATTTCACTAATGATTGCATACCTTGTAACCGTAGGCATATATATTTCACTGGTGACGACATACCAGGTCTGTGACAAACCCAATGAATAGGTCACCAACCACTAAGTCTCAGTCTTTGCTTTTTGTCCCAAGACACCAAGGACACAAGTAGCAGGAAAGCTTGTGTGCAGCCAGAGGTGAAGAAACAGTGCCGACTAGACCAAGACACTTTCCAAACATCCAAGTGCAGTTGATCCAGTTTATGGCTTATGCTTCTCTCACAAGCAAACCAGGAAGAAGGGTCCCATTCAAGACCGCTGTTATCAAGCATGCTGCTTGAAATCATGCCATGTACACAGCGACAGATAAATGTCGCTTTCCCTGTCACTAGTGTCAAATAATAATACTGGTTGTATCACTGTTCCTTCAAACTTTGCAGCAGAAGAGTGACAATGCTCTTGCTGACTCAGACTGATGAAAGAGAGTGTCAGCAACCACCCATGACTTTGCACAGCCAACTGTTATTGGATCTTATCAGTTCTTTTATTTATAAAGAATCTGCAGCTTCTGTGCACAATCGCTGACTGCCATTATGTAATCACTTACAGACTTTTGTATTCTTTGCTTTCCAAAAATACTTTTCATGTCCAGCTCTAGACTGATAACTTGAAAAGCTTTACTGCCAATCACTGAATCTGCAGTTTGTGCGCCGTTATGTAATCATTTACAGACTTGTGTATTCTTTGCTTTCCAAAAATACTTTTTATGTCAAGCACTGGACTGATAACTTGAAAAGCTTTACTGCCAATCACTGAATCAGCAAAGGTTTCTGTGCACACACCCTAGAAATACCAGTTATTATTCCCCACTCCTCTGCAACCTGAAGCTTACACTAAAACTGACAGCGGTATAAAACAATGTTACCTGTCGTATAATGATCAGCACATCATCATGGTAAAAACTCAGTTCTCCATTTTCTGTGTCACCCTCAAAGTCATACAAGCACCGTGCCTGCAACATGCACACAATCATGATTCATTTTGTCATTGCACAGAAAACATGTGTGTACCACAGAGACACTCAGAATCTGATGTCTATCACCAAACCTGCAAATAAAGTTATATTTAAGTTATATTTATAAACATCTGCAATATAAAACATCAGTTTCTTCATGTTTTACTTGGTTGCTGGCAACTTGTAACTCCTGTGGATATATTACTCCCTATTTATGCACTCTTATTTCTAAAATCATGTCAAGCATTGTTTTTGGTGTGTGTGTGTGTGTGTGTGTGTGTGTGTGTGTGTGTGTGTGTGTGCGTGCTGGGAGTGGGAGGGGGGTGGTCAAAATACCATTGCACTTGACCCTAATAAGCATGAAATTGCTGAATCAGGTACTTGATGACTACTGCTGACAAACTGGGTCAAGGGTATAATGTGGTAATGATCACATCCGGAGCCACATCCGGAGTAACTCTCTCCCTCATGGCATTTCGATCTTCAGTAGAAAGTAATAAATATATATACACAGTGTCATATATATATGAGACCCCTACATGTATTCATCTCTAGTGTCATAAACTTGTTGCAGACTCATACTGTCACAGTCTTACAGTAATAATGTATCCCTACTGTCATAAACTTTTACAGAATCATTCATTACAATCTGTCAAGCTCATGAGCATGACCCATTGAACACATCACTCTCTCTGATCAGCGACCTGGACTGCTCAGTGCACTTAGCAATGGTTAGTTAGTTAGTTAGTTGGTGCTTTGAACCTAACTTAACAATGGCAAGTGGACCAGAGGTTGAATTGCCATTCACAATGAAGGTCTGTTGCATCACTTGTGAAGAGTAGGAAACAGAATTCAATAGCCATACATGTGCGTGTGTCTTAATAGTTGTATTCTTAAACCACATCTAAACTGACGTGAACATTTCAGCATAGGAGGCGAGTGTGTGTGTGTGTGTATATGTGTGTGTGTGTGAGAGAGAGAGAGAGAGGGGGGGGGGGGGGGGAGCTCTAAAGTAACAGTCAATGCAGTAGGTCTACACTATTTTTTATGTTTCTTTATTTTGTTCATGATTGGAATTCAAATATCCTGTGTTTACAGGACAAAAAAAATATTCTTGACTGTGCAGCATTTGTGTAAGGAAATGAGATACCAATTTCCTATATATTAATACAAACAATGCTAAGCACTGTCTCAGTAGCCAAGACCCTCTGTAGAAGATGAGATGTGGTGTGCTAATACAACACATAGTATACACTCCACATCAGCACATGTACTAGCTGATGTAACAGGTCACTTGATTTTGAGTATGCACTTCAGTAATATAATGCACACACACACACACACACACACACACACACACACACACACACACACACACACAGTGACACACACTGGATCTGTAACTTGATTAAAAGACAAGAGTAAACTTAGTTTGGCATGAAAAAGTTGCATTAATTGAATTGATGCAACTACTACATGCCTCCTGAAAGATTAAACAATCTGGTCTGATGTGTAGTAAAGTGTAAGAAAACACCTATTTTAGCTATAACATCATCAACTAGTTTGCAAACACAAACAATTAGTAAGAAGGAAGTATATAGTGCTGACACCAAACACAATTACTAAGAAGAAAGTATATTAGTGCTGACACCAAACTATCATACCATCCTGAATGCATGACCTAATCACCCAGTGTTTGTTAACAAACCATCCTTTAGGAAGACCTAAGAAAGCTAAAGTACAGGGAGCATTCTAGTTTTTACTTGTTGCCTGCAGCTCTTTTCATTTTGCTTAATGTAATCAGTCAGGCATCAGAACTCACTTAGGTCAAAAAGACAATCTTTTGTTTCAAACCCAGTTTGTTACATTAATTGTTTAACACTCTCTCCCTGTGTGTGTGTGTGTGTGTGTGTGTGTGCGCACGCGCGCGCGCACGCGTGTGCATGTGTGTGAGTACCCCACAGTCAGTGTCCATACATGTCTGTGTTTACCAGGTTTCAATCAAATCTTAAAACATGTACTGCTGAAGTGAAAACTACATGCAGCATACAAGTCTGTACATTGCTGCTTCTAGTCAACAACACAAAAATTACTCAAGCTAATAATTATTTGGGGCAACACAGCATCAGGTACACCTGTGAGTCTGAAGTGTCAGCTGTGTAAGATCAATCATACAACCTAATGGTTCCAGATGGCAGTCAGCAGCTGATGCACACACTCATTAAATTATGTACACATTAGAAGCACTGCTCTGTCTTCTGGTCATTGCTGATTAGATATCACTGATTAGATATCAAGAGCCAAATACTATAGTACATTAGTGGAAACCAAATGAATGACTCAGTGAGTGTCGCAATTTGAAATTTGAAGACTTTCTTCACCCTTGGTTTGGGCTGTGTCACAACACACTCATCCCAGCACAAACATCAAGGCAACATTAAAATGTTAAGCACTGCATATTAATGAAACTAAACTGTTACTATGCACTGCTAGTTATGTGCGGACTATACTGAGCCATATGCTCCTCACACAGCAGCATCCACTCTCCAAAAATACAGGTATAAATCCCCCAAAGCTGGCGTGTGGATGTTCATGTGGTGGGGTAATAAAAAGCAGTGACATGTGCAGTCCTCTCTCCCTATGGTACACAGTTGCTGATGTATAACAGCATGTAAATGTATACCCGGTGACCCCCAGAGTGTTCAGCTGGGGAATGCTACAACAACAGGAAGACAACTTTCCATGACTACACTTCATTTTGGTAACTGAAGATAAACTATTACAAAGGAATAGCAATAAATAAGATTTCTGAACTCATATAACAATAATATTACTAGTGACAACCTTGAGGTGTTTTTTTTCATGTTTGACAATCAATCTTCCAATAACACAGACCAGTTGGTCACATTTAATTTAAAACTGTCAAATGCTGTTCAATGGGATTATAATCTCCAGAATGTTACTGTTGTCTGCAAGCGTGCACCATAAAAAGGTGTTTAACTAAAATACATGATGGCATGGGGGCCATGGGCTCAGTCTCTGGTTTTAACAGTAAAGACCACACCAAATCAACAGGCACTGAAAAATAACTGGGCACTAACAAAGGGTACCAATCAGTGGGTGTATCCTACTTCTATATTTATAAATTTATATAACTATGGTTAAAGTAAGACTCTTTTGTTGGTGGTGTTGTGTTTGTTGTATTGTTCTCTTAACTTTATGTATTATTAATTTACGAGCCCGCCATGACCAAAACAAAATTGTCCCTTGTGGGATGATTAAAGTTTTTTTTAACTGAATTGAATTGAATTAAACCATTCTAAACAATTTGTTCTTTGTTACAGAAAAGAAGAAGGAAAAAGAGAAGACAAAAGGCTAGTGAGTTAATCCTGATAAAGTAGTGCACCATCATTGAGTTATATCACTGGGGTTAAACTGAACAGTTCATGTTTCATCTTCTGCTGCATTCCTTTTATTCTGGAGGTAGTACACTTGCTTTTTTCTGGAGATGAATTAAAATTCAATTTCCCAGCCACTTGGGAAACCACATGCCATCTTTGAACAAATTGAAGGGTTACCTAATGTGTGCAATGTACTTTTGTGTGTCCAACAATGGTATGGCTACCAGTGTTTCAGATTTTTAATGTGCACGCAGATGTTAATGCAAGCAATCACATAAGGTGGCTCTATGAACAGTCTGTACTGCGAGAAAAATCACTGGGCACACTGTGCCAGAAGTATACTGGGCCTGACACTCAACCAGCTGAGCTACATCCACACCCCGCCTGGATGAAACACTGGATGAAACAATAATTCACCAAACATTTAATGATTTATAAGCAGAATTTTCTGTAACCTCTTGTAGTTAACATGATGCTGGCTTAAAAATGGCTAAAAACTTGTGTTCTCAAAACCTATTTTTTGCTTATCATACATAAAAAGTAAATATGGTGATCAGAATTTGATGGGCCAGATTAACAGACTAGCTGACTTTGCATGCTGTTAATCCTGCCTCTGCCCAGTCACAAGCGACAGGTTATATAAGGTGGCGAAAATGGTTCACAAAAACAGGTCCTATAATCACTGTAAGTTTAACTGGTCAGATGCATAGCTGTCCCTACTACTGATAGAGCTTAATTAGTTAATAGCAAACACCCTGTTTTTTTCCCCTCTGTCTAAAACGTACATGCTCACAAGCACACATGTGCATGCACATGCACAGTCACTCACACACACATGCATGAACACACACACCCTCTCTTACTGTGCTGCATTTTTTTGTTTTTGTTTTTTTGTATGTTGTTTTGTTTTTTAGAACCAGTCAAGCAAAATAACAGCTGGTACATCTGACCAATTGCTGATATTTTTTCTGGTATATACTGCTTTTAAATGGTGAAGGAAAGAAGAAAGAAGTATCTGAAATTACTGGTTAACACAAACCCTTTTATTCAGGACTACAAAAGTGCTAATGTAGAGAAAATTTAAATGTGGATGTTACTGAAACAGCATGAAAGACCATCAACACATTTGTGTCAAGGGCCTCCAGACTGCCATAATCCAAAACATTGTGTTTTGTTTTGTTCTTGTGCTGCTGACCCCCCATAAAATGACAAAACAATCAACAGGATGATTGTGGTCGCTTCACAGGATGAAGAAGAAAGAAGAAAAATTGAAAGGGCAGAGGATCTACTATTTCATGGATATCACAACATCATATTATATGTATGCTTTCTGTGGTTGATCAAAAGATGTCAAAATAATTCACATTCAACTAATCAACAAGCTATTTGTTCACTTGTTGTGGAAATTTGAGGCATCTTGCTTCTTTTTTCAATCTTACAGCCACACAAAGCATTATTTACCTTGCTGAATAATTCACTAAATCGCAGCATCACATAACTTACACAGAAACTACTCATACTGATTTTGTGCTGATGTCTGTTCGTGCTTCCCCATACCACTGACATGAGTCAGTGAGTCATAACAAGAGAAAGTAAGAAACCGTTGTTTCTCTTTGGTGGGTGGGCGGAACTTCCTTTTGGTAACTTATATGAGTGACCTGACATAAACCACGAATGTTCTTTCCAACATGTGTGATAAGCAGTTCAACCAGATCAAAATCAAGCCATAAACCATTCCAATACGTACTTCTCTTTTCAGAGGTTGTAACTGTAAGCTGTTCTGTTGACAAACACAACTCACCTGAACGTCCGCCATCTTGCGTCTCAGTCAGCGGATACAGCGCCACCTGTTGTATTTCAGGGGAGATAATGAAAGTAGCAGACGACAGTGTGCAAAAATCATGAAGTGTGAAACAGCACCCAAAATGTACACATGACATCATAATAACTGCGCTAAGTATGATATCAACTAGTAATCATGTGTGTGTGTGTGTGTGTGTGTGTGTGTGTGTGTGTGTGTGTGTGTGTGTGTGTGTGTGTGTGTGTGTGTGTGTGTGTGTGTGTGTGTGTGTGTGTGTGTGTGTGTGTGTGTGTGTGTGTGCGTGCGCGCGTGCCGAAAACTAGGTGTGTCCCCTTCCCCCCCACCCTCCACCTCAACAAAAAAATCAGCAACACCACACACACACACACACACACAACACACCACACACACACACACACACACACACAAACACACACACACACACACAACAACAACAACAACAACAACAACAAACAACAACAACAACAACAACAGCAACAACAACAACAACAAAATCGATAACAAATAAGATAAAATAAAACTTCGGTAATTAGGCTAGTGTGCATGTTATGTTGTTATTAACTTGTTTTTAACTATAATTGTAATTTGCTGAACACTTCAGAGACAGACAGACAGACAGACAGACAGACAGAGACAGACAGACAGACAGACAGACAGAGAAAGCATAACAAAAGTTCAAGGATGTCTTGGTTTTAAAACCTTTATTCCAAATTTTCACCCAAACGTTTAACTGAATTTTATTTATTTACATGTTACTTTGAGGGTATGTTTCAAAGCAAATTTCCTTTTAAGGACAGTAAAGTATTATCTTATTTTTTGACTGTTGTCTATAATTATATCTCCAGTAATACGGGTTCATTTTGGCCAAGTCTTTTTGTTTCTGATGATGTTCATGCAAATTAATCAACATATTCAATTTCTTTCGGTTTTTGTAGCCATAAACTGGACTCACAACTCACAGACTCAAGACGGGGTGCAAGTAAATGCTCCACCTGCAGCATTATGTAAACAATATAAGAACTAAGCCGTCTAGTCTTTCTTCAGCTTTTGTGTAACTGGGTAGTCCCCATGGACGTTGTCATATCCCCCCACCCACCGACCCACCCCCCACCCCCCACCGCCCCCAGCTTGTTCTCCCCAGTTGATTCATGGGATTAATTATGTGTATAATGAGCTTTCAAAGATGAAGTAACTACTGAAATTTAATTTGCTAATTTTAACAATTATTGTATCATTCATGGCCTAAAATCAAGTATGTAAAGTGAATGCAGTTGTTTGTTTCTTTGGTGTCACGATCTAACAAAGAAAAATTGCATAATTATGTAAACTGTTTGGTGGTACAAACGGTCTTTGTGCAGCCCCTTATCCCCACCCCTGCCTACCTTTTTTTTTCTTTTCTTTTTTCCAGGTGTTTTGCCAGTGTAGGAATAACCTCCCCTGATTTTAATCTTTTGCCCATAAGGTTCAAAAGTGTGTAAGTGTAAGAACCAAGATGGCAGATAGAGACGAAATTATCAGTCAGTTCGCGAGGTGTAACGGGCGTTGATGACGCTAGAGCGAGATTCCATTTAGAATCAGCAGCATGGAACCTTGAGGTAATCATAGGACGTTATTTGGAGCAATAGTGTAAGAATTATTCATGGGTTAATTTTGCTTTCCGACTTAGTTTCTTTCATGCGCGCCCAGGCAAATCGTGATGAATCGACACTATTTGATCATTTGTTTACTGTCTAATGGTTATTTCTAGTCTCTACTTTGTCATAAGCACAATTTATAAATGTGATTTCGCTGATGTGTGTGTGTGCCTTAACATAACTGTCCAATCTAAGCTTGAATCGGGTGGCTGTTCAAAGGAGAAGAGGATGTCCACCTGTACAATGTCGACAATTGTCGGTTCAAATCGAAATTATGCCACATTGTACAGCCGTATCAATATCATCAGCTCCATGTACAGGCTCCCATCCCACTTCCACGATTTCCTAGCTACATCTGAAAATATATTAATAACGGGCAGAAAATATGCAAGGTCTGACTGCTCATGAAAACAATCATCATTCATGTCAATTGTCATGTGTTGGCATAGATGCGATCAGAATCAACCTGACAAGTGACATCAGCTGCTACTAGTGCTAGAGCCACATGCTACTGAAAATAAGTCAAACAAGACTTCCTTCACAAGTGTAATTCTCCTATTGTACTAATTGTGCTCGTCTGTCTAAAATGGTAGAGGAAGCTCCTGGTTGTGATGGCACCCCAAGTTTCTTCCTTCCCAAAACAGTGGAAGGAAACCTATTCCCACATGTTATATATAATTATATATTCAACAAGTTTACCATCCTTGAATAAACACCATGGTATTGGTAACCTGATGTGTCTCCTGAAAACAGTGAAAGAAAAGAAAAATGCTTTGAACTGAACTTCAGTATTATGTCTAATGATGTATTATAGCTATAAGTCTACATTCAGTATAAGATGCTGTTAGTTTACTACTATTACTAATGCTACTTGCTAGTGTTAGTTGTTACTGTGTTAGACTTTTTGTAACAGTCTAAAACTATGCCTGGCTGTCATTTTCACTTGTCAATGACCAACAACAAAATTTAAAATGTTGCTGACTGTGGAAAGCTTGCCGGGTGTCTGTAGGAGTAAGTACTAGTACTCTAGTATGATTATTGGTTGATAACATGCTTTTAATCTTTTCATGTGAAATCATCAGTTGGCCATTGCCAACTTTTATGAAGAGGGAGAACATGATGTTGATGAGGGCAGTGCAGCCAATCCATTGCAACTGGATGAGTTTGATGATGAGGGAGAAGATGGGCCACAGCAATTCAACATTAAGCCAGCAAAAAAAGCTCCAAAGGCAAAAAATAACAGCAGGTGCGTCAACACATACTGTGAGTGTGACATAACGCAATAGTTTCTTTGTAAGATGTTGCCATTCTGGGTAAAAAATACAAATGAAAAAAATGTCAATTTTGGTTTGTACATTTAAAGTCTTGTTTTTTTATACTGTTGGTACATCAGGATTTGCAGTGACAGTTTTATTTGACACTGATTGATTTATAATATCTTTTCATGCTAGCTGCTACACAAAACACACAAAAAAGATTGCTCTAGTATTTTCAGTTCTATGACTTGTGTAACTACAAGGCACTTCTTGATGTAAGATGCATCATAACAAATTTGGTTCAACAGGGGTCACACTCATTGCAAAATTTTGCGTAAATATCGCATTTTTCGGGTGCCGTACGCATTTTAGCCACATCGCTGCGTCACCGTATGCAAAATGACAACACCAATTAAACAAGCCTTATGCCTCACTGGTGGATGCTGCGTCACTCGATCAACACTAGATCTACTTGCAAACTCAGTGTCATCTCAGCCGTTCAAATCAGTCAATGAAGGGCGGAATCTGGACAGCAAAATATACGCGTAACTCCCCATAAGCTACCATAATTTTTGGACTATAAGGTGACAGTGAAACTTTTCCAAAAATCTTATCCATGCGCATTATAGCCGGCGGTGGAATGTTTTTTAAAAAGATTAATTTGAAACTGAATTCTAACAAACCCGTATGGATCTGGAAGAAGATTGGTTCCCGTATCAGACAGGCCACAGACTGGCCAGACATTTTGCAAAACTGATCAGTGATATTTTCCGTTCAATCGACAGAGGACACGATCCCAGATATGGAATTTGGAACCACCCAACATGCCTACTTTGTCAGCATGTAATATCATCAGAATTTACTCAAAGGTAGAAGACTACGTAATCGAAAACAAAATACACGTCGACACCGAATACGAATGAGAGAAAATGGCAGCAGCTTCGACTTCAACTTCATCTCGTTACTAAATCCCGTGTTAGACGAGAACTTGGTTTGCCGATATCATCTGCTGCAGTTCTTCCTTTAAAAATGATGCCGTGTACAATGTTCTGATCTATTCAAACTTTTTATGTGAACGGCAAATTTACTGAACGTTACCACATTTTTTGTGTACGGATAGACCTTCTTTTTACTATTTTTGTCTGCTCACATTATAGACCGTGAGCTACAATCAGGTTACTGTCATTTCAGCTTTGTAATGTGCGTTAATTCTAGGTTATACCATACGCATTTTTTGTGCCATTGACACAAAATATGTAATGTTTCGCGTCAGTTGACGCAAATCTCTAAAAGGCAGCTCGACCCCTGTTCAAAAATGAAAACCCCACATATATATACAGTGCATCCAAATAAATTATAATATAAGGCACAACTTTGGAGGTATCACAGCTGATGAGCAAAAGATACATGTGCCAAACAGAGGAAAGTGTCAAATTGTCATTGTGTTGTAAAGTGTAATACAGGAAAGCAGAAATGTTGAGTGAATTTTTTGTTCAGAGGAAAGTGTCATGGTGTTGTAAAGTGTAATACAGGAAAGTGGAAATGTTGAGTAAATTTGTTGTTTACAAGAAATGAAAGGTTTGATCAGAACATCATATACAGCCACATTTCTTAAAGACAAATAATCAGCTAATGCAATTCTTGGCTGCAGGACTTGGGGGGGGGGGGGGGGGGATAAAGTTGAAATTGAGACTGTGAGACTGTCCCCATTATTTCTTCTTCAGTATTTGATGTCAACATGCATTTTGTTTTCTGTTTCATAATCTACTTTTGAGTGAATGCTGCTATACCTGCTGTCTGTACCTATACTATAGGGTTGTTCCTTTTGGGATCATGTCCTCTGTCAGTTGCCCAGAAAATATCTTTGATCAGTTTGCCAAGACCTGCATGCAGTTTCTGTTTCAGTCTGATGCAGCAACCAATTCACACAAATTGTACACAAAAGTTTTGATGTTGAAAAAAAAGCAAAACAAAACAACAAAATTGATGTTTAAAACAAATTCCAGCTGTTACAGTACAATACAATATAACTTTATTGCCAACTGTCAGTACACTGATTGCACAAGGAATGTTTTGTGGTGCCAAGTACACTCATCGCACATTCACTCCGATCATAAAACATTTAATTTGCAAACATATGTGTGATTTGGTAACCTCTGTACTGTGTACATTGAGTTATTGAGTCTAGACTGACCACTGTTACTGTGTAATCAGGTTTGGCACAATCAGCAGTTTGCGAGCTGATGAGGAGTCCAGTTCGGAAGAGGAAGGAGAAGCTTTTTATGCAGGTGGTTCTGAGCGAAGGTGAATAGCAAAAACACTTGGCCTTTAATGTTTATATAATGATTTGCTTTCCCATTCATGTTCTCTTGATATAACTGTCAGCTGCCATGAAGTTTTTTTCTTTAAAAAAAAAAGAAAATGTGTGTGTAGTGTAGTTAATGTTGTGTTTGTAAATCTGTTTGGGTTTTTCTGTTACACTTACATCCATGGCTGCTTAAGTGCAACCAAGATAAGTGCAATTTCTGCTGGAGTGTAATTTTTTTATACTCATTTTAGAGAGCACGAGGCTTCTTTTTTATGTTTTTGGAATTGACTAGACAGTGATATTGGTTAAGTGCTATGTGCACACTGGAAACTTCTAATAGTGCAGCTCAAGATTTTGAGGAACCAGTACTTAATGATTAAGTTGCAAAATGTTCATTCTTAGGTTTATCATGTATTTTCAGGTTGTTTCTTGTCTTTTGTTATGATATAATAATTATTATGTTCTCTTCTTTTTCTTTTTTCTTTTTTCTAATTAATATGTCCTTGTTAGTGGACAGCAGGTTCTTGGGCCCCCAAAGAGGAAAAAGGATCCTGACTCGCTAGTGACCGATCTCTTCCAGGCAGCCAGAGAGTAAGTGCTACAGTTTTCTCTCTCCAGATGGGTGTGCATTGATATTTGAGTAACAGTATCACCGACTGTAGAAATGGAGAGAGTTACCACGACAGCCCCAGCTGTTTTCATTTGGATATCGGTAAAACCTCCTTTTGTTTCTGTTTTGTTTTTCTGACTGTTGTTAAATGGGGAAATTGTTCTAGTGAAACAGCAAATTACTGACTTTTTCTCTTTCTCTTTTTACTCATGTTGAATGACAGAATGTATGCATGAAATGTCGATTTTTCTCTCTCTTTCTTCGTATTAACTATTACAGAGTATTAAAAACTATTATGTAGAATTTCCCTGTGTCAGTTATTTGTTGTCCTTTGGTTTTGCTGAAATATGATAATGTTTGTTATTTTTATCTTGGTCTGCTCTGGATTTTTTCCCCTGTAGTGTATATCCTTTATCTAATAAAATAGCATTGTGACTCTTAATTACATTACTTTTAGTTTCATAATAGGTGAACAATGCAGATATGTTATAGTTATACTGACCATTAACTAAATTGTGTCTTTATCTTTTCCATGGATCAGTATACTGGACTTTGACTGACTCATTCATTCATTCATTCATTATTTTGTTCATTTAGTGTATCAGTATCTTCCTCATAAATTCTTTTACATTTTACAGGCATGGTGCTGAAGAGCTCGAGGTGGTAGCTCCACCTACCAGTGGCAGTCGAGCCTTTCATGGAACCGGCTATCGTCTAGGAGAGACGGAAGGGCCCTTGGAATCTGTTGCTGGGCCAAGTTTAGCACGCGCCAGGCCACAGGTTTGTTTACTGTGTTTGGATGGGCAAGTCAGCGAGTTAATAATGGGATTTAAACATCCTGTCAGCCGTATGGAGTCCCCTCAGGACTGACAAACATATCATTGTAAGTCAGTGTGCGTTTACTTCTCATATCTAAAACTGGACCCAGGACAGACCTACACACTCAGTCCAAACACAAAAGCACCATGGGAGATCCCCCAACAGGCTGTACTCCCTAATCAAGCAAAGACAACCTACAACACTGAATCCTGAGCCAGCGGATCCATCAATTAGGAGAGAGAGGAAAAAACTAATGAATGTTGAGTGTGAATCAGAATGTACCAAATCCGGATAGGTCAGATGGGCGGGGGGGAGGATGTACTGAGGATATTGTTATGTTGCAGTATGTACGAATCTTGGTAGTGACAAACTGCACCAAGTCAGTTTGTATGGTTACAGAAGAAAGCAAACTGATTGGTTTGATGGAAACGTTTAACAACAATAACAGTGTTTGGGTTTGTTCTAAATGTTTTTGGTGTGTTTTTGAAGGTTAGTTTTTTAAATTATAATTATACATGTATGTATTTCCAGGTTTATGACTTCAGTAGTTGTTGTTATTCCAGTGTTAATGTGCAGTTGATAATTCATCTGTCTTCATTTTCATTACCTTATTACTATCAGCAATGTAATTATTATAATGTTTCTAGTTGAGCAGGTTTTTATATTCCCTCTGCTCGTAACTGATCCAGAGCACTCCAAAAATGAAAATGAAAACATAGAATGCATCAAATTATATCCAGTCATAAGAAACCAAAGACAACAGCAACTCCAGACATATGTGTATTTTGTTTGTAGGTTGACATAACACTTCGGATGTGGAAAAAAGGATTCAGCATTGATGATGGAGACCTCCGGCTGTATGACGACCCTAGCAGCAAAGAATTTCTTGACAGTATTAGCAAAGGGTAGGTGCAATATGATTATGATGTTTGCCGTACATGAACACCTTTTCTGCTGTCGTAAAGGTGAACATGTACTCTGTCAGTCCCAGAGTCCATAGCACATTCTCACTGATAAAACATGTTGAGAAAATGGCATCACTTCTGGCAATATTTCTTAAAAACTGCTTGTTTTGTAACACAAGGTTTCATGCACAGTCAGTCATGAAAGGCAGCCTGCAGCCAGTTGAACATTCCCTTGTCTGTGCCAGGGAGATTCCACAGGAACTCATTCGCCAGGCTCGGGGCCGGGAGGTCAACTTAAACATGGCTGACCACCGTGGAGAGGATTTCGTCAAACCCAAAGCCACTGTCAGAGCTTTCACTGGAGAGGGGCACATGCTTGGCAGGTTTGTGCATGTGTGTTTGTTAGTGGAACCTTATTAACCTGTAGGCTGGGAAACCTCAGCCTCCAGACCAGATTCTACAGCAGTGGATTTTCAAACACTCATACTCGCCATTGCGTCAGAAACCTATGGTCCTTATTCGGGAGTACAGGATGGGTGGCAAACCATAATTGTACTCAGAAACTGAATTTTGATTCAGAGTTTTAACTGACTTTTTTTCTATTTTTTTCACTACCCTGTGGTCGTGTTTGTCAACTTTTTATTACTGCCAAATGATTTTTTTCACGGGAGACACCAAAGGTGTGTTGTACTGTAATTTAATTTGATCGAATTGAGACTTAGCTGTGGCTTGATCTGAGGAAATCTTTCTGTCTGGGGTTCACACATTGATGCTGCTTACCACCGCATACCGATGGACTGTTATTATTGATTGTCAGCCCAGCACCTTCTGTGGCGGTGAGTCCTAGTCCATCAGCAGCAAGTTCAGCCGCTGCACCAGCCCCCCAGACTGATGTCGACCCCTCCAAGCCTGTCACCACCATTCAGATCAGACTTGCTGATGGACAGAGGTCAGTACTCTGTGTGTGGTGTGTGTGTGGACATGTTCTTGCACGTCATCCTGAGGCAAGCCTGCGCAGCTGATAGGACATTAAAACCAAGCGCTTACGATGTTCATGCACATATATTTGTGGCGTGAGATCGCAGTGAGTCTGCTTGAGAGCAGAGAATAGTGCTATATTTGAAAAAGCGATCAGCAACAACAGTCAGGCTCACATTCATTTAAGAGGGCAGTTCAGAAGCCCAGCGGTGCATAGCTGCAGCAGAAGTGCATTTAGTGTTGGAAATATGCAATATTTAGACACACACAAAACATAGCTGCACGGGAAATGCATTTAGTGTTGGAAATATGCAATATTTACACACACACACACACAAAACATAGCTGCATGGGAAATGCATTTAGTGTTGGAAAGATACAATATTTACACACACACACAAAACATAGCTGCTCCTGAAATGCATTTAGTGTTGGAAATATGCAATATTTAAACACACAAAAACATAGCTGCATGGGAAATGCATTTAGTGTTGGAAATATGCAATATTTACGCATTATTTCATTGTGTGTCATCTCTTTGGGTGTAATAATTGATATATGCCGGGATACACATCAAGAGTGATCGATCATAATTTTTAGCAACCTCTCAACCATGGAGGTCAAATCAGGGTGAATGTTGGATTCGTGTCTGTTCAAATTCATTTGTCTTATCTGCAAAGTAGAAATAGGCCTTCTGTCATAAACTCCTGTTCTCCCCACCACCACCCTGCAAAAAAAGATTATTTTGCAGCATGTGGGAATTCCCCTCAGAAGTTGGAAAAAAATGTTGGTTCAGCACTTGGGTTTTGGAATGGCATGGATGATGATGATTCCTGTTGCAGATGTGACCCTTGTCTTATTTTGGAATGTTCCAGGATGGTGGTCAAGTTTAATCTCTCACACACAGTTGGAGACATCCGAAATCATATTGTAGCGTATCCTTTGATGCCACAATGCATATGTGCATGCTTGTGTGTGCATGCTCATGTTTATGCATGCTTGTGTGATGGCATTGCTAGTCCATTTTTTTTCCTGCACAAAAAGGAATCTATATATACAATTTCTGGGACTTAATGAGAAGTACTAGTTCAGTTTAAGATGGTGTGTGTGTGCTTGGGAATATGCTGCACCTTGTCCTGTAAGTTTCTCTGTTGTTGCCTCTGATATGGCTCCACTTCTGGTGTAGGTCTGATTTACCATGGCCCTCCCTTCTCTTTTCAAGGTTGATTGCTGACCACTACCCCATTCTGTGCCTCTCTTTGAGGTGATCAATGGGGGTGATGACCTTGCCTTCGTTGTCTTGAGTAATAATCAAGCTCCTCAATACGTAGGCTCTCTTGAGGTACCAGCAACTTATGATGGTTGCTTTGCCTGCCTGGATACGTTGATCGGTCATTTTCATTCACTCCAGCATGTCCAGGATAGTAGATCTGGGGACGCTTTTAAGGACGGATACAACACGTTACAGGCCAGTATTGGCTTCCAATTCTGCTTGATACTTTTTGTAGCAATTTCACTGAATCTGTGAGAATACAGCAAGTACTGCCATGTACAGCTCTGAAAACCCATCTGTTCAAAACCTAGTACAGCTAGCAAACCTATGTCCTCCAGCTTGTTCTGAAATTATTTCAGTTGACTGCTGTGGCATGTGTGTGTCCTTGCATGCATGTCTGTGTGTGTGCATAACATGTCTTACCCTGTGGCTACCTGTGGTTTGATTTGCTTGTAATCACTTGTTTTTTTCATCTGTGGTGCCTTTCTACAATTTTTCTTTTCTTTCTTGGAGATACCTGTAATTTTTGTTTTTCATCTGTGGTGCCTTTATTGTCTTTTCTTTCTTGGAGATGCCCGATGAAGCTCTGTTGCAGCAGAAGCATGCAGGAAGAAAATGAGTCGTTCCTTAACAGCTGACAGATGTCACCCTCAGTACGCCAGTACCACGTTCGTCCTGATGACGACATTTCCCAACAAGGAGCTTACGGAGGAGAGCCAGTCACTGGAGGAAGCCAAGCTGGCCAATGCCGTCATCGTGCAGCGGGTCAAGTGAAGGAGCAGTGCGGTGAAAAATGGATTGGTTGCCATGGAAACATTAAGTGGTGAAATTACATGAAGCAGCTGAATGCTTATGTGTGGAATCCAAGTGCCCATTGTTGTGTAGGAGGAGGGGGGTGGGGGGGTGTCTTCACAGCAGGTGAGGCTGGAAGTAGTAGAAACGTCGTCAGGGAGTGAAACCCACATTGGGTCCACCACATGAATTTTGAAACAGGCCTCCTACTGTGCTTGGCCTTTTTGGACCCATTATGTTTTGTTTATGCCACGTGTCCAAGTATAACCATTAGATTTAGAGGAAAACTTTCATTTCTGAAAGAAGCTAGTCTAGTAGGATTTGATATTTATTGCTTTACTTCCAAAATGTTTTCAAGCGTGACCAACTTCAGTCTGCTCAAGCTCATATTAAGTGAAGTCACTCTTTGTTTCGAAGCAGCGAGACTGAATCACAGAATCTTACCTTTGTCATTGTTAGCCAAACCAGAGATTTTTAATGCCATGCTGGGTGACCGGTGCCTGTCTCAGATAGCCTGCACTGTAATTGTTTCAGGCAAGGCCTAGACCACGCTCCACCCAGCCATGTCATGCTCACCCTTCCCTTTTTCCTCATGCCACAGCTCGTTACATTACAGCAGGGTTCCCAGCCAAGCTTTGAGCCTTGCCTCCCTCAGTTACGGCCTCACAAGCTTTCAGTCTCACTGCCATGTTGCCTGGAGTGGTGGAATGCATGCTTTGAAGAGGATTCCAGACGCAGACTGTTTTTTGTCTTTAAGATTATATCAAAATACGAAGCACCATTAGTTGTGTTGAGCGTTTTGTTCCTTGCTCCAAACCCACCAGTCTTTAGCTGTGTTGCGATGATTTAGCTGTTGAGGCAAACATGTTAGCCACTTCTTTGTGGCTTCATGCACTGAGTGTTACCTGTGACTTTCTGGTTGACTGCAGGTGCTCAGGTGATTGGCAACCTGGTACCTGGGATGCAGGGACAACTCAGTGGTTAGAGCATCAGACTTGTGATCAAAAGTCACAGGTTCAAGTCCAGGCAGGAGAATTTTCTTCTCCAGGGTCAACTTTCTGTGCTGACTTTTGTTTCAGTATCCCCCCCCCCCCCCCCCCCCACCCCCCCATCCCCCGTGTTACTGCATGTAAAAGATCCCAGCCATTCTGCCAGACGTGCAGGTGGCAGGTTGCAGCTAATATATGCATGCACCCTATGTATTGGCTTTGCATGAAGTGACACTGTAAACTGGTGCGTGGTTGTATGATGTACACAGAACACACCAAGACAGCAGCAGTTTCATGTGGCACCAGCCATGTAACAACCAAACAGCACTTTAAGTATGCCACTCCAATGGCTATTCAAATGCACCATAAAAAGTGACAGTCACTCATTTAGAATCCAGAGCTCAGGATCTGTGTGAAAGTCAAGGTGGCCATCCTTGGCTCCCAATCCCAAATAATCCTTATGGTCTCTGTGGATGCAAAGCAACATTAGAAGAAAAATAATAATGTAAAAACACTTGCTACAAGAGCACAAGGAGTCTGCTCAAGAGCGGAGAATAGTGCTGTACAAAACCAATCGACAACAACAACAGCCTCTGTAGCATCAAAGGCCAACGGATAACCCATTTCCATCTATACTCCAAAGGGCTGGGGGCTGGCTGTGATGTAACCTCATGTGGCAATGATTAAAGGGAAGGGTGGGGCAGGCCGTAGTTGTCACCTGGAATTTGAAGTTAGCTAACTGTGCCCCAGGGTGTCTGTCAAGTTCACTTCCACAGTTTGTGATAATGTTGTCGGTACAGCTATGAATTGACGCGTCCTTGCATTTCTGTTCATGAGAGGGTGATGTTGACTGCAGGCATTTCTCTGTATTTATTGGTGGTGCTTGACATGGTAACTGCGTGCAAGTGGAGCAGCATTTGAACAGACGTGAATGCTGGTAGGGTGTGTGTGGGTGTGTGCTTGTCATTTGATTTTTGTATAATTTTTTTCTTCTCCATTTTGCAATTATACAGAGAAAGAAGTTCAAAATGTGCTGTGTGCCATACTTTCATTTTGAAAGAGATGGTGGTGGTGGTCTGTCAGCATTCCTGAGCAAATGGATTTGGTATTTGTTAGGATAGACTGAGATGAAAGTGTGTGCAGCACAGTCATTTCTCACGTGTGTGTGTGTATGTATGTATATATATATATATATATATATATATATATATATATATATATATATATATATCCTGTCATGCAAAGTCACTTGTGATTCTGGCAGCTGCACTCTCAGCTTTGGGATTTCAGTGTCGGGACTCATCACATTATGAATATTGCTATGGCTAAACAAACCTGACACAGAAATTTTGAAATGAGAAACATTTTGTTTCAGTCTGTTTATACTGCTTACATTTTCATTCTAAATGGTGTCAGCAATATATACCAATACCAATAACATCAGTAGATCAGAATAATTATTGGGGTGCATTACAAAGAGATCTTTCCATGCTGCCATGTCTCATGTAGTTATCAAACTGTTCATGAGCATGCCATCGAGAATAGTAAACACATGAATACTGTTTATATCCCAGAGTCAAAGTGGGAACACAGTGCAGAGGATGAACACTACGTATTTTCAAACGTGTGACTCAGGCAAAGGCTGCTAACTGTTGCATGAAATTATCACGTCAGATCCTAAAGTTTTCTTGTTTGCTTACAACAGTAGTGCACAGTGAAATAACAGAATAAGTCCATTAACATGTAAGCATTGGCTTGCATACCAGCCCCAATCAATATGTCACACTTGGAAAAAAAAGAGCTAGTGGGATCTTTGGCATAAAATTTGTCTTTTTCTTTTCCACACACTCATGTGTGTGTGTGTGTGTCTCTCTCTCTCTCTCTCTCTCTCTCTCTCTCTCTCTCTCTCTCTCTGACAAGGGCAGATGGCCTTTTCATTAAAATGTGCGTATTCGTGGTCTCTCTCTCTCTCTCTCATAAAAACACAGGTACAAGAAGACACATTTTTGAAAATTACCCATGACTGGGCCCAGCATCCAGATTATCATTTCAACAGGTCTCAGCATGTGAATCTATGTACAGTATAAAGCAACATGGAAGTTCATGTGGCAAACAAAGAAGAACACATCAGGCAGCAAGCAACAGGATCAACAATGAACATCAAGGGCTCTGCACACAAGATACTGAGACTGAGAGTGACAGCTCAAGCAACTCCACTCGATCACATGCCAGACCACAGTGAACTACTAGCTGGCATAGCCCCCAGTCCCTCCAACAAAGAAAGATACAGAGAGTGACAGCTCAAGCAACTCCACTCGATCACATGCCAGACCAGTGAACTGCTAGCTGGCATAGCCCCCAGCCCCTCCAACAAACAAAGGGGAAGGAATGGTAACAGGAAACTTGAGGGGTGTTGGGCAACGTGCAATCTGTGAGCAGTTCTTTAGAGTTGTCACTGTGGCGATGTTTTTAGTTGTGAGGAGCGCCTTAATCGGCATCAGTAAGAGACCACTGTCAAACACAGTCTACTGCTGGGCTCGGGCAGCGTAAGGCCATAACCACCACTGTCAACTGGACGTATAACGTTCTTACAGGCTGGCAACATTTCTAATGCAAGTTAATAAACGTCACTGCCAACTAAACCATCACCATCTATTGTGGTCTGCTTGCTGGACATACTTATAACATTCTTACAGACTGGCAACATTTCTAATGTGAGTCGATAACTGTCACTGCCAACTAAACCATCACCATCTGTTGTGGTCTGCTTGCTTGACATGTAACATTCTAAAAGACTGGCAACATTTCTAGTGCAAGTCGATAAACGTCACTGCCAACTAAACCATCACCATCTGTTGTGGTCTGCTTGCTGGACATGTAACAAACATTCTAAAAGACTGGCAACATTTCTAGTGCAAGTCGATAAATGTCACTGCCAACTAAACCATCACCATCTGTTGTGGTCTGCTTGCTGGACATGTAACAAACATTCTAAAAGACTGGCAACATTTCTAGTGCAAGTCAATAAACGTCACTGCCAACTAAACCATCACCATCTATTGCGGTCTGCTTGCTGGACATGTAACATTCTAAAAGACTGGCAATATTTCTAGTGCAAGTCAATAAACGTCACTGCCAACTAAACCATCACCATCTATTGTGGTCTGCTTGCTGGACATATAATGTTCTTACAGGCTGGCAACATTTCTAGTGTGAGTCGATAACCATCACTGCCAACTCACACTTGAAATGTTGCCAGTCACAACAGATGGTGATGGTGCACATCACCATCTGTTGTGACTGGCAACATTTCAAAAGTGAGTCAATAACCATCGCTGTTAACTGAACCATCACCATCTATTGTGGTCTGCTTGCTGGACATGTAACAAACATTCTTACAGACTGGCAACATTTCTAGTGCAAGTTGATAACCATTGCTGTTAATTGAACCATCACCATCTATTGTGGTCTGCTTGCTGGACATGTAACATTCTTACAGACTGGCAGCGACACAAACACTTGTAGTTGTACTCGTCATCCATAATAGAAAATAAATATAGACAAAAGTTTGAGTTTAGAACGGTTTACATCTTTACAATGTTGCATCTAACATAATTCACCTTCTCGATTGACAGGTGGGTGACAAAATTTGATTGTACTATCAGATACGAACAGAACGCTTGATTTATCAATAAGTCTTTCAAAATTACTTGTAACCTTCGAAAGTGTTCTGATATATACACAGCAGAGTCTTTAAAAAAAGAAGACATTTAAAGCCAGTCTCAAATTTATCACTGGAAATTTTATGGCCAAGTGGTTTAAGGCAATGGATTGTGGGGCTGTGTGTTCAAATCCTGGATCTGTCAAACTCCAAACCAAATGAGTGAATACCTGAGCTTCCTACTTTGGCTGTTTATTATGATGTGCAGCTTATAATCATGAAACATCAATGATTTAACATCTGAACTGTGTAGTGAAGTGTATGCATTACAAGGGGTGAATAGAAGCTGGAGAGTAAACTATTGAATTTGGTTTGATTCTGGAAAAACGGGAGAGAAGAAAAGTTCCTGACAGAAGAAATGTCCACATGAAGGTGCCACAATGAGACAATGAAGTATACCGTCCACAACAAAACCTTACCACACCTGCACACACACACAAAATCAATGCACTTTCACCCCACACAATCTGGTACACAACGAGACAAGAGATGTATACTATTCACAACAAAACCTTACCACACACACACACACACACACACACACACACACACACAAAATCAATGCACCTTCATCCGACACATTCTGGTGTAACAGACCCACCCACCCCTCTTCATTTACTTGTGTAACCATTCTACCCCCCATCCCCACCCCAATTTAGTATTTCAATGTAAATGAACTCTTCAGCAAAAGCTGCCCCTCTCCTGGGACCACTTTCACCCAGTAGGGGCTTAAACAGGTTTGGGGGGACAACATTCCTCCACTTTTCTGCCTGTTTAATTCTAGGACCTCCTAGAATAAAAACAATTCTTTAACAAAAATAGTGTAACAAAACAACAAAAACACTTGCATTTTTGCAAGAAGAAAGTGCTGCGCTTACGTTAATAATAACTTTTGTTTCTCTGGTGTACACAAACTCTGCGCTTTACAGCACTCTCCAACGTTTTCTAAGTTAAGTGAAAACAAACAAAAATTGAAGGTAATAGTGTTCACAAAAGTAATACATATAATGTATATATATATATCCACACAAAATTTAAAGTACATGTGCCATATGAGAAGCAGCAATATATACGAAGAAAAAATCATTATGTTACTACCTACCCTTAATTCCATCCATCCCAGTCCCCAACACACACATGCACCATCCAGCTCTCACTAGAATGCTTGCTATACCAGATCTGTGAAAAACCACTACTGACACCCTGCACCTACCCACCCATCCATTCACGTGGATATGACACAGGTAGAAGCTGGCACGTACAGATCAATCAGAAAGCTTGGCGGAAGAGATGGGTTTTTAGCGTAGCTTTGAAACTTCAGAGGGAGGGAGAAGCTCTCAGGTCAGCTGGCAGCAAGTTCCAGACAGAGCAATGTAACCAAAAAAACATCTACCGAAGGTTTTTAAGTTTGTCTTTGGAATTTTGAGCAGTCATTCTATCGAAGAACAAAGGGAGCGCGATGGTTGATACGTGCAGAGAGAAGAAGACGGGTATGGCAGAAGTGTGTCGTCGAAGTGATGGAAAGCAAGTGTTGCGAGCTTGCACTGAATGCAGTATTTTACTGGGAGCCAGAGGAGTTCTTTCAAAAGCAGTGTGACATGATCATGCTTCAAATTTTTGAAGATGAGCCACATGTTAATATCTGGACTGAGGTGAACAGCAAGATGACAGCATGGTGGGTCAGAGAAAGTTCTTTTTTCTTTCAGACTCCATCTACTATAAAATAAAATAAAAACACTTCTGGTTAAAGAAAAAATTATGATCTTTAAAGAGGTGTTCCACTGTATAACATGCACAACACTGTTCTGAGTCCCAACAAATGATGAGGCATAAATTCAATGAAACGCGCAAACATGAATGAGCAAAATGATGAATGCTGAACACATTTCTCACCGCAAGTAGGCATAAAACCTCAACCACATTAAATCCATTCTCAAAATGTATGAGAAAGATCAACAATTTCATCACAAACATGTCCTTGAAAATTCATTCCTTGCCTCACACCAGAAGAAAAAAATCGGGTACAAAAATAACGACAAAGAAAAGCATTGTAACCCAAACCCTTCTGCACAGAAATGAGAGATTTCAGTCTTCATAAGTTCATGGCAAATGTTTACATTTCATTTTGTATGGATGTAAAAACAAGCTGGAACAGGCCCCCAGAATGAGAGTCCTTTTTCAGAAAAACAGTTGCTGTATGACTGCCTCAGAAAACGTTTGCTTCTGTGATATGATTTAGTTTGCACAGTTGAAAAAAGTGGAACATGAGGCCCAGAAGCACTCATGCAAAATCAACAAGCAAGGAAGCTGATTAGTGCTTGAAAGACGTCAAACAAACACAACAAAGACCCAAGTCACCTACGGTAACTCACCTGGCATGCATGTAAAGACAAGGTACATAAACTCCACTAGAGGAACTTCCTCAAGAGGATGACGTGTGAGTTGTTGTCCTTCAAGCACTAATCACCTCCCTTCTGTGTTGCTCCTGAAAAGAGCGGTGCTTTGAAGATTTTACTCAAGCGACCAATGTTCTCTTTCAAACAATAACCAAAATGCAATCATTTTCTCCACATAGAACATAGTTTAAAGCCGATTAAAATTGTCTTTAAACTATGTTCTTAAACTCAAATCCCTGCCAGAAAACCCAGCCTATAGTTGTGTTTTTGAACCCGAAAACACCAACTTATTTGA
The DNA here is from genome assembly GCA_018857735.1 of Alviniconcha marisindica. Lineage (NCBI taxonomy): Eukaryota > Metazoa > Mollusca > Gastropoda > Provannidae > Alviniconcha > Alviniconcha marisindica. Next base: position 163,543 of record JABMCL010002064.1, read on the forward strand.
AGAATCGGAGTCAAAAGGTTCCACCTATTGGCATCCGCATTCTTCCCCACTTGGAGAAATCCAAACTTAACCTAAATTTGCTAGACGATGCTCCCTCATTGGACATCGTCCCTTGGAAACTTTCAGTTCCTGCAGTCTGTTTTGACCTAGCCAGTTTTAAAAAAGATACAACAAACCCAGAAATATATAAACATCTCTATTTACAACTTATCTCTGAATACCCTTTATCAGAAAAAAAATTCAACAACGGTTCTAAAACAGAGGAAGGAGTTGCTGTGGCGACTGTATCCACAAAACGAATTAAAAAACCTTTTACATGTCGGCTTCTAGATGACGGTTCAATATATACAGCAGAGTTGAGGGCTATTCTTTTAGCTCTCAAACATGTTTATTATTCCAAAGAAAAATCATTTTTGATATTATCTGATTCCCTTTCATTGTTACAGTCTATATTAAACCTAAAATATGATCATCCAGTCTTAATTCAGATTTTAGAATTATATACAGAAATGACAAGAGAGGGGAGAGAGATTGTTTTCATCTGGGTTCCCGGCCATGTTGGCATTAGGGGAAATTCGGCTGCAGATTCTGCAGCTAAGGATGCCCTTGATGGCGACATCTCGATTGAGCTCATCCCATTCTCAGACCTAAAACCACACACAAATATATATTAGAACTGTGGCAGTCTGAGCGGGATGAGTTCTCAGAAAATAAATTATATAAGATATTCCCAGTATTAAAAGAATGTATATCTTGTCCGCGAAAAACAGAAAAGAAGAAACTGTGATGGCCCGATTGCACATTGGCCATTCTTTTCTTACTCATTCCTTTTTATTGAAGGGTGAGGAACCGCCAATGTGCATCAGTTGTGATAAATGTTTAACCATAGAGCATATTTTACTTACTTGTTCGGATTTTATTGAAATAAGAGAGAGCCACTTTACAGCTAAATCACTGCGCAGTTGTTTAAGGATATTTCACCTGAAAAGATTTTTAACTTTTTGAAAGAAATTAATATTTTTTAAATTTGAGATCATTTTTAGTTATGTTTGTGTTTTCACCTTTTAAGCATGGTTTTAAAACTGTATATAGACCCATTTTAAGACATACACACTATTAAAAATTAAATATACAATATGAGATGTGTATCGCCCTGATATAACCACACCGGTTGACTGGGCGTAAAACACCAACTTACTTACTTCACAAGCAGCGAGAGCTGGGCATGTCACACATCATTACAACATAGACACACAGTTTATTGTTTGTCTTGGCACAGCAGATGGGTTGCCGCATAGCTAGGATCTGCCTTGGCACTGTAGATCTGTCACCACATACCATGGCATGGCAAACTGGTCACCACATAGCAGCATGGTGTTGTAGATTGGTCACCACATAGCTATAACCTGTTCTGACATGGCAGACTGGTCACCACACAGCAGCATTGGTTACCACATATCTATAATCTGCACTGGCATGCTCAACAGGTCACCACATATCTATAATCTGCCCTACCCTGGTATTTTGGATAGTTCACCACATAGCTATAATCTGCCCTGGCATAGTAGATCAGTCACCACACAGCTATGATCTGCCCTGGCATGAATATGTCACCACATAGCAATAATCTGCCCTGGCATAGTAGATCAGTCACCACACAGCTATGATCTACCCTGGCATGGATACGTCACCACATAGCAATAATCTGCCCTAGCATAGTAGACTGGTCATCTCATTACTGGTACATGCTGCCCTTGCATGACTGCACGGTTTGTGTATACCCTGCTTTGGCATGGCAGATTAGTTGCCATGCCAGTGCATGATCAGACTGGGGCCAGGATTTGAGCCATGAAACTTGAAAGAGTCTGCTTGCAAGATGCTACCTTGTTCATATAGTATTTTTATGCCTCTTGGCCAGTTTGACAAAAGATGCAGCAAACAATCAGCACAAAAGGATCATGAATTTGTTTCAAGTACCTGCACAAAGAAATGAAGAGAAAAAAATTGAAAAATAACATAAATTATGTGTGTACAGTAAATCTTGTATATCATTCCTGACTCGCAAACATGCATAATACATTTATACCATCCATGACTATTGCAATGACAGCTCGAGATTCAAGCATTCACCTATGAATGCAAACACTCTCACAAACAATATCTGAATAATTACCTGAAATGATGTCATGCCTGCCAATGTATGTGAGATCACAAAATTTCCAATGGCTTTTACCTTCTGCCCAAAATTTCTCCCTAATTGCAAGGTGACCCCTCTACAAAAAAAAAAGAAAGAGAGAAATATTCAACAGTTTGCATATGCATGGGCAAGACGACAAGATAAAGGACAGGGTGTGTCCAGAACAAAAAGCATATCACACCTAATCTGAAACAGAATGAGGCCTGGAGCGCTCACACAGAACCAACACACAAGGGAGTTAATTAGCGCTCGAAAGATGTCACACAAGTACAACAACAAAGACCTGAGCTGCCTACGATAACTCTCACCTGGCATACATGTAAATACATGGTACATAAACTTCACCAGAGGTACATCCTCTGCACAAGGGGTACAAGAGTTTACGTACCTTGTATTTACACATATGCCACGTGAGAGTTATTGTAGGTGACTCAGGTCTTTGTTGTTGTGTGACATCTTTCAAGCGCTAATTAACTCCCTTGTGTGTTGATTCATATCACACCTTATTCAAAGATGGATAAAAGCATCATCGAAGAGTGTGAAAGTGAAAGCCTAGATACGCTCACGATCATCCCCATACATCTTCTTCATAAACAAGAGGCCGATCCTTGATTTTGTGACCAGTATATAGTTGAAGACTTCTTTTTACCTAAAAAGAGACTGAATGGCTAGGATGACTTGTTGATGATAATATCACACTTGGCAATGAAGAAAACCAACAATAAAATCCTCTGTTAACAGCAGATACACCGTGGGCATGAAAGCAAAAAATACTGACGTGTTAGGTGATATGAACACACACACAGGCATTAGCTGAAACGCATATTCTCATATTCATGAGCACAGAATGAAACTGACAAAAAAAAAAGGCTCATCACTGGTCAACTGTCAGCCTGTATTGTATATCACATCTACCCACTGAACCCTGTATCAGTAAAGTTCATGAAGTAAACATAAAACAAACACAATTAAAAATTACTATCATATATATATAAACATTATACAGAAAAGATGTTCTGGAAAGAAAAAAAAATAGGGGCAGGAAAAATCTGAAGAAATAAACACCCCTGATAATGCATATCCTCATTAAAATTCAAAATGAACGCAGCAAAAACAGTTGCTGTACACTGTAATGTTAACAAAAGAACACAAGCCTCTGTAACAAGGAATACACATAATAACAAATTTCAACAACAAAGCTTTTTGTAGACACCCACCCACGGTGTGCATCTCTCTGCTCACACCGTCCATAAACATGAGGAACAAGCCATCAGAGGAAGAGGACATTCATGCTACCTATAGCCATCCATGTCATGTATTCCAGGGTGGGAATGTCTGCTGATTCAGGCATCATGCAGACTGCATTACCCTCAGCTATCCCGTGCCATGTGAGCAATGGCCTTTCTCCCATGAGAGTCAACATTCTGAACTGACACCTTGACTGTGCTGGGCTTTTGGCTAAAGTCTGCACCAGACCACCTACTTGTTTGAATTTCCTGGAAGCATGCAGCTGCTGTCCTCAGCCCCTCCCATGTGCATTTGTGGCATTGCTACTCATAAATCTTCTTTGCCTAGTTCCTGACCCTGATTCTGAATGATGGCATCAGCTCAGACACACGTATCATCTAAATGCACACACACACACACACACCTGATGGGAAACTGTAAGATACTGGGCAATTGTAAGTGACTAGGTACACACGCAGCATACAAGAGGTACTCAGTTTCAAAACAGCACAATTTTTCAAGACAGAGACTTTATCACGCATGGACAGGTGCATGCAACAGCTCACATGGCTGGCCAGAGGAAGACCGCAAAAGCTACTTCCGTTTCACTGCTCTCACAGATTGCAGAAGCACAGGCACCAGAGTCACATTCAAAACAAAATGAAAACAGCAGACCCTCCATCAACTTTCATTCAAAGTACAAAAATGTAATGTTCAATACATTTTTTTTTACCCTACTGTGTGTGATCTTGACAATGGGTCAAGGCCACAAAAAATATCACGGCCACAGTCTCAAAGAAAAAGCACATGTTAAAGCTTTTGCAACAGTTAGCTTCATGGCTGGACAGACAGATGAACTTTCAACTTTACATATAAAAAAAACATTCCCCTTTATGGAGTCAACAACAAAAATGTGGTCTTTTCAGACGTCATGGTGCACTTTGACCTCCCCCATATCTGCACCTGAAGAAGAAAGAAAAATAAACAAAAACACTTCAGTAATCTTTTGTTGACTTTGGCTCCCTTTTTTTCTTTCTCTTGCACCACAGAAACTGCATAATCTGGGACCACAATGCTTGCTAAGCAGTTTGGAGCTGAAAAGAAGTTGGTGTTTGCACTGAACTCAACTGATCATGACTTGGTTGAAGGCAAAACAATGCAAATACTGTTGAAAGCAAAATGACAAAGAGAGCACAAATCCTGTGACTCACATTTCTCGTACACTGATGTACACATCAAGATGGAAACACAACACTCCAAACACACATTTTCAGGCAAGTTTGCGTCTTCACTTGGGGTCCCCTTTAAATTGAAGTTTCTCCTTTAATCTCCTTTCCATTGCACACATTTCTAAAAGGGCAGTTCTTGTTTAAGAAAAAAATCTGCTCAAGAGCAAGACAAACTAAATAAAATATTGTATGCTTCCATCGTAGTTTGTTCTTTAAAGACAAATATGTTATGAAGAAGTAGTTTTAAGGGTCCCGGCCACTTCTTTCCACTGTTTTAGTATCACCTTTTTCCTCTGTAGTAATGAAAACACTCCAGCCAAATCACCCTTTTTCTGTGTGACAATGAAAATACTCCAATGAAATCATGATGGTGCTGAATGCAGCAGGCCACTCCACTACTCTGGCCCAAATGTCATCTGTCCTGGTCCCCCTTTCTTCAAGTACCGTCGGTAACTTTTGTAGCGAGCACTCTCGGCCAGTTTGACTTTCATTTCTTCCTCCTTTTTCTCCTTCCAAACCTGCAAACGACAAAAAAGACTGCAGTTTGTTCTCTCCCTCTGTCTGTCTCTGTCTGTCTGTCTGTCTGTCTCTATCACACGTGCACACACACACACACACATATACACACACACACATCATATGAATACATGTGTATGCCTAGACAACACACACACACATTAGTAGTTATTTCAAAATGTTGCTGTATTTAATACTGCAAGTTCTCCATGGTAATGATGAAGTACTCAAATGCCTTTCCCCTAAGCTTCAACATGCCCCCATTTCCTTGATCTGCGTCATAAATGTGTAAGGTATCCAACAGCCTCCCCCCTGCCACCACCACCACAAGTTGACTGGGGATACACCTGGGAGACTAAGGCTTCTCTCTCCACACTAAAAGCAAAAGCCCTGTCAACTCCTTTAAAACAGACTAAATACAGTCAATACATTTTACAGTTTAAAATGTCCGAAGGTGAAAGTCTCTAAAACCAGTAAAAAATAAAAAATGTGAACCTACCTCAAACTTTTCTTTTATCCACAATTCTAAGGCAAGGTATTCTTCCTTTTCGTGATCTTCCATGGCCTGAAAATGTCACAAATAAACGGTAAAGGTCTGTGTTGGTTGCTCACAATCTGAGTAAATACATGATGACAAAGGAATCAGTAATAAAGGTGATGACAATAACAATGATGACTGTTACAACATGTTTTTTTCTTCTTCCAACATCACAGAAATGACCTGGCTATGCCAATAACAAAGGTCTAAATAAAAGGAAGATTTTTTTTTTAAATCAGTTTTGAAGAAGGTGGGACATTCAAAAGAGAGAGAAACAAAAATCATAAAAAGAAAACAATCTGTAAAAAAAAAAAAAAGGACAAAATACTGGTCCAGGAATTAAAGCATGAAATTAATCAAACTGAACAAAACTTTTCACCTTGCAAAACAACACACACACACACACAAACATACACACATGCATACTTACATCCCACTGTGATTTGGTGCATTTCATGTATTTCCTGATGAGATATAATTTTTCCTCCTCTCCGTACTCTTGCCGCCTAATGTTGAAAAGCCACACCCACCGCGCCCACCAGCATATGTAGTGCACGATATAGTACGGTAGCAAAACCAGCTGTACCCACAAGACGTCTGTGTATTTTGGTCGACTGTAACCACCTCTGTCAAGACAAAACAGAGCAACACTTGCTGTATCCACATCAGTGTATTTGACTCTCTGACAGGATAAAACAAAGAACACTTGCTGTATCCACATCAGTGTATTTCTGGTCAACTGTGACCATCCCTGTCAAGCCAAAGCACAACAAACCAAATCTGGCTGTATGGACATGATGCCCATCTATTGTGGTTAATCGTACAGAAGTCCTTCAGATGAGACTATAAATCAAGGTACTAAATCAATGTATTTTTGGTCGACTGTGACCATCCCTGTCAAGACAAAGCACAACAAAACAAATCTCGTTGCATCCACATCTATTCTGGTGAATTGTACAAAAGTCCTTCAGATGAGACTATAAATCGAGGTACCTCCTTCGCATACACATGCAAAAATGACCACATACACACATTAAAGATCCTGTAGCCCATGCCTGAGTTTGGTGGATTATGGCAACACCCAAATAACCCAGCATGGACTCAAAATGAAAAAAGTCTTCAAAAAATTGAAGTTGGACACCATATGGAAGCAGGAGAACCACCTCTGTCATGGCAAGTGGGTGAGAATTCTAAGTGGTAGGATCAAAATGACAGAAGAACAGAATAAGTCTCTTTCATCAACAACTACACAGTTGACCGCTTTTGTCTAAGCATGTGCATTATTCTGGTTTGGTTAACTGGTATTTTGCTAGCTTCTCCACCACCACCACCACCACTATGGGGTTGTTCTGGTTGATCAGCTCCATCATTTGCCCTAATTCTTCAGTTAAAAGGAACACATTTCAAATAACACATCAACATAATTTCCACTGCAACAGCACAAACCACCAAAGTGACCAAACTCAGAACCTTCAGGTGACAAAAAAACAGTTCTGTTTTCGCAAACATGCCTACTCAATGTTGCGAAAAGAAGTGTCCAGCTTACCTGATATCCATTTTCTCTTCTATGATTTTACGTATCATAACTTCTTCCTCCTGCTTCAGCTCCTCCTGCAAACGTTCACAACACAACAACATCAGCAATGGCAACACTTTGCAGACTGGCAGGCAGCAAATTCCAGACAACTGGAGTGATGAAACTGAAATAGCTCCTCCTGCAAAGATTCACAACACAACATCAGCATGGGAAAATTTCACAGACTGGCAGGCAGCAAATTCCAGATAACGGGCATGATGAAACTGAAACAGCCCTCACCAAAATATGTTAAATTACTCTTATGAATATTCAAAAGCTTCTCGCTTGAGGATGGAGAGTGTATGACATTTGGTGTGTGTGTGTGTGTGTGTGTGCAAGCGTGCATGCATGCGTGTGTGTGGAGTGGAGTGGAGAGAAGCTGAAAGGTAAGGCAGAAGTGTACTGGTTTTTGTTATTGTCATTTTTCCACTTCAAAGGGGATTCGAACCAGAGATACAAGCTGGCTTGGAAAAGTTGAGAATGTGCATGTATCTTCTTCTGCACATTTTAATTGGTTGTTCTACCAATATTTCTACAAAATTTTATATTTCTGCCACACATTACAGTCATGTTTATGAGTTAGTTAGTAACTGGATTTTAATGTACTGTCAACTGCACTGGGCTGCCTCCAGACAATCAAACTGTCACAAGCAAATTCACATTTCAAATCTCATTACATATATAAACCTCTTCTCAAGTCAATCCATAAAACCAATCCCTATGCAAAGGGAACTACACAAATATTAAACACAATTTTTCAAAGAGTTAGTCCCTTCAATACTACCCCTGTTAAAAGAGCACACATAACAACCTTGTTTATGACATCACTGATATAAATTTTGGGCACAGAATATCAGCACTCACAGTCATGTCTTCACAACTTTCAAATGTTGATTTTCAAGAAACAACTTTCAAATGTTGATTTTTTTAACAAATGAGATGAGAAACTGAGTGACAAACTGCTGTGTATATATTAATTAATTTTTTTATCCCACTCCACTTAATAGGGCTCACAAACGTTTTTTTTAAATTTGGTGCCCCTTTAAACAGCGGCAGAGCCTCTCACTTTGGTCATCGTCCTTTTCTTTTTCTTGCTGTTGTTGATAAGCCCCTCGTTCTTGGCAATGTCCATGGCCCTGGTGCGGTACTTGGGTTCCCTGCACAGGTAGGTGATGGCTGTGTTGTAGTTGTTCAGCGCTCCCAGGTACTGCACACATACAAGGTTTGAACTGTCAGTCACACACACAAACACACACACACACACACACACACACACACACACACACACACACACACACACACACACACACACACACAACTGAACACAAACAAACAAAAATGAGCACAACAACAAATCCTCTTCTGCTTAACACAAAAAAGAAAAAGGTTTGCCAACACATCCTGCAGAACACAGATAGATAGTGGATGCTCACACAGGTCTATATGATGGACGGACATGATGGAAAAGTGACCTCAGCTGTACACTGGAGATTACCTTCTGATGCATGTACAATAGAAATTATATCGTAACAGTAACATGACCTCCTGCATGTCTCAGTAATTAATGAGAATATGACTACAGGTAATGGCAACAGCCCAAGCCTTGGTTTCCAGCATCCTTCCTCCAACCTCTGCCATAGCTGGTTACACTATTAAAGGGAAACTACTTATTTCTCCATGCATCTGTCTACCACAATAGCCTGCACATCTAACCTCTGCCATAGCTGGTTATGGTACTGAAGAAGAGCTACTTACTTCTCCGTGCATCTGTCTACCAAAATTGCCTGCAAGTCTAACCTCCGCCATATTTGGTTATGCTGTTCAAAGGGAACTACTAATTTATCCACACATCTGTCTGCCCAAATTGCCTGCAAGTCTAACCTCTGCCATAGCTGGTTATGTTACTGAAACAAGTCTAACCTCTGCCACAGCTGGTTATGTTGCTGAAGAAAGTCTAACCTCTGCCATAGCTGGTTATGTTGCTGAAGCAAGTCTAACCTCTGCCATAGCTGGTTATGGTACTGAAGAAGAGCTACTTACTTCTCCGTGCATCTGTCTACCAAAATTGCCTGCAAGTCTAACCTCCGCCATATTTGGTTATGCTGTTCAAAGGGAACTACTAATTTATCCACACATCTGTCTGCCCAAATTGCCTGCAAGTCTAACCTCTGCCATAGCTGGTTATGTTACTGAAACAAGTCTAACCTCTGCCACAGCTGGTTATGTTGCTGAAGAAAGTCTAACCTCTGCCATAGCTGGTTATGTTGCTGAAGCAAGTCTAACCTCTGCCATAGCTGGTTATGGTACTGAAGAAGAGCTACTTACTTCTCCATGCATCTGTCTACCAAAATTGCCTGCAAGTCTAACCTCCGCCATATTTGGTTATGCTGTTCAAAGGGAACTACTAATTTATCCACACATCTGTCTGCCCAAATTGCCTGCAAGTCTAACCTCTGCCATAGCTGGTTATGTTACTGAAACAAGTCTAACCTCTGCCACAGCTGGTTATGTTGCTGAAGAAAGTCTAACCTCTGCCATAGCTGGTTATGTTGCTGAAGCAAGTCTAACCTCTGCCATAGCTGGTTATGTTGCTGAAACAAGTCTAACCTCTGCCATAGCTGGTTATGTTGCTGAAATAGAGTTACTTATTTGTCCATGCATCTGTCTCCCAAAATTGTTTGCATGTCTGATGCTGTCAGTGCCCTCTAAAACAATGGCTGCAACATTTTCCAAACCATTTTGTTTATCTGCTGGGGTCCATGAGAGGTATTTGTGTCCTGTGTGCAACTTGTTTCAAACGCTCCACAAACCAATGGCTCAAAATAGACGATTTCTGGAAATAACAGGCGAGGATAATTTGACTGTGTTTTCTTACTCCAGGAGAGTGAAGTCCCCTGAATGGCGGTGGCAGCGGAGAATAGCGATCTGCGAAACTTTGAGATCTTCAGGCATGGACCTATTATAATTTATACTAGACTACCAGCTGGGGGAACCTACTATCCAGTCTGCACATTCCCCGCGAGCAGTGAGTGTTTGATCGGCATTTCTGATGCCTTTTCTGCCTTTTGTTTACAGGTATCTGTCATCGTCCCCACATGCTCACTGTACCCCCAACAAAAGCGTATATATATACAGGTCCATGCCCGAAGGCTCTTACTGAGTGCAGTCCCCTGGATTTCCGAAGATTGTCTATTAGTTGGTTCACACAGAGCTCTCAGGTTTATTGATAGGGGTAAGTGGAAACACAACTGATGAAGATGAAGCATGCATATCACTTTGGTACCATCTGTCCTGGCATAAGCATTGTAAGCAGCTGTGGTAAAAATAAAAAATAAATTGAACGGTGGGGCAGGCAAGTAAAAAGCCTGATGCAACTGGAGCTGTTTGCTACAAACCTATTGTAGTTTGAGCACCAATATGATGTTAACAGTCAACTGACATTTCTTTGAAAACCTACTGCATAACCCATTATGGCAGAGGGTGGAGGAATGATGCAGAAATCAAGACTTGGAGTGTAAGTAAAAGCATGTTACTGCCTAATGGAGATGACGGAAATGTAACTTCACCTGACATCATCTGTAGAACAAAAGAGGACAGATATACTGCATCATCTGTGTGACGGAAACGTGACCTCACCTGTATGATGGTGATGACAGAAATGTACTCTCACCTGTATGGTGGAAATGTGACCGCACCTGCATGATGGCGATGACAGAAATGAAATCTAACGTGTATGATGGAGATGACAGAAATTTATGTAATCTCACCTGTATGATGAAAATGTGACCTTACCTGTACAACAACAATGACAGAAATGTAATCTCACCTGCATTATGGAAATGTGACCTGACCTGTACGATGGCAATGACAGAAATGTAATCTCACCATTATGATGGAAATGTGACCTGACCTGTACGATGGCAATGACAGAAATGTAATCTCACCTGTATCATGGAAATGTGACCTCACCCATATGATGGCAATGCACAGAAATGTAATCTCACCTGTTTCATGGAAATGTGACCTCACCTGTATGATGGAGATGACAGAAATGCTGACCACAATCACCAGCCTCACATCCACTTTGGGTGTGACACGTCGTCGGTAGTAGCGGTAGTAGTGAGAGTAGTATTCCTCTGTCAAGACAAAAACCAGGCAGTTCCAAATTCTGCTCAAATAAATGACCAAAATGAACTGTACTAAAAAAAACGGTCTAGCTAACTGAACAAGGTTCAACAAACTACTGAGCAGACTGAATGTTGTTTATCATCAAACCCTTTCACCCTACACTGCTACCAAAATCACTACCACTGACAGTTTACATGATCTAATTAATATAAAGCATGATTTCACCTCCTGGCTGATCCATGTTCAAATCAAAAAAATCATTCCTGTGGTGTTGATGATGAAATTAAGGTCCCATAAATCTCATGAGAATCTGCAGCTGTCAAGAGTTCCCTTTTTCACACCTGGAGTAGGTCAGAATATGGCTTTCAGTGCTTTGTCCGTTGCCAGAAAATCTGCTTTTCTAATTTCTGCTGTCCCAGCTCATTAAATTTTCTACCCCAAATATCTTCTGTTCAAATTTACAAAAATGGCCTGTGTCATGAACAGTCAGCAAGAGTTTTACTTGTGATTAATCTGTTATCTTTCACTCTGATAATTATGACCTTCACAACAGACTGATCAAGTACATCAGCCTTGGTCTCACCTGGGTTATCCAACATGTAGTCATAATCTGACCTCTGTTCTTCATCCCGCAGGATCTGGAAAAGACATGTTTCTTTAGTCCACAATAAAGTACAGATTAAAAAAAAAAAAAGTTTATTATTGGATGCATATTATTTATTTGAACAGAAGTGTGCACACAGTGAAAACATTTTGTCTTTTTCTGTGACATAGGGAGAATTTGTTTTAAAATTTACACACACACACACACACACATATTAAAAGTGGGTTTAATAGGGTCATGTCACCGTGGGGACTCTTAGCATAGCTGTGTTGAGAATAATGATATTAGCCTCCTCAGCTTCCATGGCTACTATTAACCACAGTACCATACATACTTGGCCACAAAGAAGCCAGTAGAAGAGTTACTAAGTTGGGTTAGCATTTGGATTGCACTGTGGCAACATTGCTGCTGAGTGTACAGCATAGCGGTCAGGGGCACAGATTCTAAACTCTCCAACTTGCCTATGGAGTTCCCTCCCTTAATTACTAAGGCATCAAATTCAAATCCTTGGCAGCTTTCTGGAAGTGTCTGAAGTAACACCTTTTGTTGAGTGTTGGGATGTCCAGCAGCGTCATCTTTTCTTCTTTCTCCCCCTGCATCATATACACTGTCATCTACCTTTTTTCCTTCTTTTTTTTTTAACGAAGAAACTAGAACTGTTTTTTAACACTTGGACTCTAAAAGTACTCTAAAAATCAACAGTGTCATAATCTTCATCATCACTGCACTCACCTCATAGGCATTGGCAATTTTCTGGAACATGACGGAAGCATTTTCTTTCTCCTCCTTCTTCTTGTGCATGTCCGGGTGCCATTTCTTGGCCAGTTTCCGGTACGCTTTTGCTATCTCAGCCTGAAGTGAAAGTAAAGAAAAATAAGTCTATCTCAGCCTGAAAGTAAAGAAAAATAAATAACTGAACATATATCATGTAAAACAGCACACAGCTGCACGTGTGCGCATGCGTGCATGTGTGTGTTTATGCCTGCATGTTACATGTTGCTTGCAAAGTTGCATGTGCCTGTCTGCATGCATAACTGCATGTGTGTGTGTGTGTGAGTGAGTGAGTGAGTGAGTGAGTGAGTGAGTGAGTGAGTGAGTGAGTGAGTGAGTGAGTGAGTGAGTGAGTGAGTGAGTGAGTGTGTGTGTGTGTGTGTGTGTGTGTGTGTGTGTGTGTGTGTGTGTGTGTGTGTGTGTGTGTGTGTGTGTGTGTGTGCGCGCGCATCTACAAACACAAAACATGTATCTTAAGTAGTCTATGCATATATCTGCAGGTCTGTAGACTTTTTAAATTTAAGATAAGTCTCTGGAAACCCCTCACTTCATACTTCCAGTTCCATACATGTAAAGTCTGCTCTACTCAACAAAGATCATCCCTTAAAAAGCCAGTCTCTGATAGTCTGAATTATCATAACCTTATCACTTCCCGTAGTTCCAATTTCCATGACACTGTAAATGAACTCATCACCAAAGACAATCCCACTTTTATTATAAGATTTTAAGACCAGTCTTGCCAAAAATCATCTTTCTTATAAGACCAGTCTTTGTAAACTCTTCTCTTCAGAAAAGCTTTCTAGCTCCATATATAATATATATAACAATAATAATATAAATGAATCCAGCAACAATGACTTTAAATCATATATTTATTATAATAATACTGTACTAGCATATGTGTAGTAAATACTAAACTACTAAGTTTAACTTTTGGGGTGGTCTAAAAAGAGGTCTTCTGGGGCGGTCTAAAATGAGGTCTTCTAATGTTCTATTGTACTATCTGTAATGTTAGAGGAACCTTTGAGCATGTCTTAACCACCGCACCATTGACACACTTCTTAATTTTGACCAAGCATGACTCAGCAGGGCTGGAACTTGTTCCTTATAATCATAATATATATGTAATTCTGAGAGCACCCTACCCCCACAGACACATGTAAAGAAAGAAAGCAAGAGTGAAAATAACATAAAGACAGTTCCAACATTACCTTTGTAGAATCTCTCGTCACTCCAAGAACTGGAGAGAAAAAAAATCAACAATGTTTAGCAACTTCAGGCACAGGTACTTTCAAGCACTATAAATAAGTTAAGTATACCCGGGTTCCCCAATTTCTTACAACCTAGGGGGTGGACTCACCATGTCTTGCAATTTTACAGGGTATTTTTACCCTATTCCCAAAATTCTAAAGGGTATCCTTTATAATATTTTGGGAGGGTAAATGACAAGAACAACAACAACACACACACACACCACCATGCATGTCGGGGGAAAAAACCCTGAAAGGGCAACAGCTAATGAACTTTGAGAAGACATTTTAGTCATTGATTCATAACATATTTGACACTATGTGTAGGCTCACTGTTTGTTCCAATCCAGCTCAGAAAATGTGTTTCATTGTTTACAGTGAAATGTTTGACTTGGAAAAAAAACTGGTGGTCATCATCACCCCCTAGGCAAATTCTTAAGGGGCATTTTAACTCCTTACCTCAGATTTTAAAGCATAATTTTCAAACAAAGTAAAAGTCTGAAGGGTGAATTTCAGGTCCTAGTGTGTGAATATGCACAGACTGGGTTACAATTAAGCCTAAAGTGCACTGCGGTATACATTACAATCCATTTCATTGCAGTATTTGCACTGGATTCTGCCTTTTACTCTTCTTCTACATAGCTGACCAACTTCAACACATTTATACACTGAAGACCACTGTCAGCCTTTGAGGATTCGGAGTTAATAACCCATGTTAGTCCTATCTATTGAGTACTGCATGTCTTAAGTATCATAGTCATACCAAATACCACTGTGAATTAAATCTTATTCATAAACAATAATAGCACCACCCATCATATCATTAATAAAATTCCTTACATTATAATCCAGCAGCAAGCCGGTGAAAACTACTGTAGCTGCTGTGATGACTATTTAAGCCCTGTTCTTGCAGCCACCTGTCATAGTTCAGGAGCTGTGTGACAGTCGAGGTGGCCGTCCTGAGCTGTCCGTCCTAACGAGCCTTCTGGTTTCCGTGGACGTAAAGAATTATTGAACCGTGCTTCGGCATTGGTCACAACTTGTCCCTAATATGTCAGCTGACATCTGAGGACATTAAGCATCACTTCATCATCAGCCACCTGTTGCTTTAAAAAAATGACTCCTTGGCAGCAGAAGTTATGCACTGAGCAATATGAAAAATCAAGGGCACTAAAGCTGCATCGGATCAAAAACTGGAATTGGGTCAGCCCTAAGGTTGCTTTTTGAAAAATGGTGCTATTATATTATTACTATTACAGTACTACTATTAGGTCACAGTCAATGAGTCATGAAACTGAAAGGTATTTAATGCAAATGGAAAAATCAGTCTTTTGTTTAAAAAAGTATATATAATACATATTTTAACAGCCCACAATTATAATCTTCAAAAGGGAAGGTGTACACCTGTAATGTGTATTTTACATCCTGTATAAAAGGGTATTCAGTTAGGCATCATTAATTAATCATTCACAGACGTTGATCTAAAAAAAGTTAAAAGGTAATTGTTTACTTTAGTGGCCTAAACTCAGGACTTACACTAAGACTATCAGTTTAGGATGCTAAAGAGAACGTTTAACATTTATTTAACACGCCCGTCTGTTAACTCTAAATTCTTCAACATCACAGAAAATTAACACATTCAGCACATAAAGGCTGTCAAGTTGCCTCGTTGGCAAGCCGGCAAGCTCATCTAGCATCAATCAAACCAGACCATTTGGAAAGTATTTACAGACTGACACACTGGATCTGATCACAGATTATAACAGTAACTTACTTTCGTAGCAGTTTTCTGTTCCACAATAAAGTCCCTCGATAAAAGAGTGTGCAGATGAAACACATGACAGAAAAATTAACAGCCAGCCGACGCGTCGCCTTCCGAAGACAGCCATGATGGATACCGACAGCCACGAACTACGTTGATTGGCTGCGAAAATGTTGCGGTACTTTTGTGTATTTTTCCCAAAAGAAGCAGAAGGGAAAGTACTGGGACGTGATTGTACATATTTATAAATATACACTTTTAGAAAGGTTCTGCTGGAGTCTCCGTTGTTCACTGGATTAAAAAGAAGAAGAAAAGAAAAAGAAAGGCAGTTCAGCCTTTTCCATAGTCTCTGAAAGGGAGATGGGACTGTTGTTTGTTATGTGGCATGCGCGTGTGCGTTGGTGCCTCCGAGCAATAATCTATCAACAACAACAAAAGGGGTCACTTAAATCTCCAAGCATTTTTTTTTGGGGGGGGGGGGGGGGTGAAATACTCACTCTGATATCCTGATATGACCTATACTGGGCGTTAAAAACCAGCCAAATACCGTTCTGGGTGTAATGTGGGCTCTACCTGTTCACTGTTTTGACCCAGAAATCGGTTTGTAAACAACACAACAAAAACTGAATGGCAAAGTGACAGATCCCCGCAGCCATATAGTAAACATGGTGCTTAATGTCCACAGAAACCATAAGGTTTATAAGGGACAGGGAGAAGGGGGTATGGAGGTGGGAGGGTGGGGGGAGATTACTTACCTATCGCTACACAGTCACCACCAGAATGACATGCATTAAAGTGGGTAGCGATGAGAGACATTTTAATGTTTCATAATTGTGAGGGACAAAGTCACAGCCATTCTTTTATTAATTTATTCACATTTTTCTTGTCCTGCTCAGACTTCCCTGCTTAAGAAATATGGTACTGATGGATATGATGTGTGGGTGTCTGTGTCTGTGTGTGGATGGATATATGTATTTGTGTTTGGCTGGGGGTGGGGGGGTGGGTGGGGGGGGGGGACTGTTGTGTGTTGGCTTCAGTTTATTTAAAGACAATTGCTGTGATTGTGGGCTGATGGTATTAATATTGCGATTCATGTGGATTATGATGGTACTGTTAAATAGTGGAGTTTATTAGTTAGGTATGCATGTGTGTGTCAAACTCCAAGCACTGGTTTATGACATCCTTCCTTCAACAAACAACTCAAATTATATCAGACGTTTGTTTTATGTTTCCATGTTGCTTACGCCAGCTCAAATAAAACCAAAATCGTTTGAATCGAGATGGAACTTTTTTTTTAACCCTGGGTGGATGCGTCTCATGCTTATGTGTGTGCTTGGGCGCTAGGTTGCTTCCAGTCTTCGGAGGGCGCTGACCACGTTGGTGGTCAGCTGTGCAGAGATTAAGAGTGCCCCTTCAGTGGCGTAAAACTGGCAGAGTCTGGAGGAAGGTGCCGGAAAGCGATGCTCGGAGTGTGTATGTGTGTGTGTGTGTGTGGTTGTCTGGGTGTAGGTGGGCATGTATTTTTTATATGGGTGTATGTGTGACTGTGTTTGTGGGTATGTGGGCATTAATTGTTTTGGCTGTGAATGGAGAGGTGATGGAGGGTTATAATACGACTAATGACTGTGCACTTAATCAGTCTCAGAAGTGGTGTTTTACTACGTTTTATTTGTATACTTTCACCTCTGTTATGTTGAATTGCCCTTGTGTGTGTGTGTGTGTGTGTGTGTGTGTGCATGCACGTGCGTGCGTGCATGTGTGCAAGCATGTGTGGCATTTGAATGACCCAAAAGGCAAATTTTCATTTTATGCATTTATTAAGGATAAAAAAAAAAATTCGTATTGTACTTTCTCCTGGAACTTGAGGACATTTGAGTATCACCTGTCACCTGCCACAGCCCCACTGCTGTTCAGCAAGCATGATGCGTGCATATG
Source organism: Alviniconcha marisindica (assembly GCA_018857735.1). Taxonomy (NCBI): domain Eukaryota; kingdom Metazoa; phylum Mollusca; class Gastropoda; family Provannidae; genus Alviniconcha; species Alviniconcha marisindica. Next base: position 181,276 of record JABMCL010002064.1, read on the forward strand.
CCTGATGAGAGATTCAAAGAGGCTGTGGTAGGCCTCAGGCCAGCTGTGACATCCACTTTGTGACATGATGGCATTTTATTCATCTGAACAACCAGTCAGTAAATATTCAGTCACTGATCCGATCCTGCTTATTATGGCTCACAAACCAGGTGATACAGGGCATTGTTTCTATCTCTGTGGAGTGAACTTTTGATGATGTATTGCAGCGCTCTAGAAAACAGACACGTCCATGGGAAAAGGTGTGATCTATTGGGTTTTACCCTAGTCTATTTTTAACTCAGAATGACCTATACTTTCTTTTTTGTAAAACTAGCCAGCTGATAATATAAAAAATGCAACAAACAAGACATGACTAAAACCAACAGACAAATCATTACTAAAATAACAAAAATGCTTTTTTTCTTTCTTTTTTTGCCAAGCCTGTGAAGGCTAGTTCCTCTTAAAGTAGTGCAATAAACCTTCCACTGAAGTACACCCATGGAGTGCTTTTACTTTGTGAAGTTAGCTGCACACATAGCAGTCAGAGAAACTAAAAGCCAGCAAAACAAAAATCTAATAAAGAAAAAGAGGGAAAGACAAGAAAAAGTGGGGGAAATGTGGCATAGAGAGAGGATTAAAACCACCATCGCATAAACCAAGTCAGACCAAATTGGCAACGATTAAAAAAAGTTTAATAGTATCATAAGATATTCTTATAAAAGACATACATATGATACTGAACCCAGTTGGCAACAGCACACAGTGACTGACAGTCAGACACATACTTAGAAAAGTCAGAAAACGGTCAGATTTCGAGCATTGGAAAATCAATGACGCACAAACTGTACACACACCTGTCAACATGTACAATTTACACAGGGAACAAAATCAATAAATCGTGCTCTAAAGTCAATTGACTAAAGGGAGCAACTCAAATCTATTATTACTTACAAGTAAATTTCAACAACAGAAAAAGTTGTACACCAAGTGGATTACATTTTCTGACTCGAGCTAAAGCTAGTAAAAGCTGTACCTACACCCATTAAAATGAAGCAGACATTAAATAGGTGGGCTAACCCAATATTCCTCCTAAGGTCTTTAATACCTGAGCATAAATCTACATGGCTACAGATGTCTTTTGGTAATCAAGTCCAAACAGAATCTGCCAAAAAATAACTGATAAACGTGCAATTGAAGGAACAGAGGAGTGAGATTCTTCTATGCAATGCAGAGAATAATTGGTACCCACAAGCAACACCAGTTTAGCGAACTCACAGTAAAATGGATAACCAGGAAAACGCTGCTGTATGTATCCATAATATTAAAATAGTCTGATTTCCTAGCATGCTCACATAATGGTTAACTTCCCATCCACTTGCAAGACCCATGTTTGTTGTTGTTTTTAATTAAAGATCACACACAAACTCTGAATACAAAACAGAAAAAAGAATGGGGTTTTCACTGTTTCAAAACACAGGTCTCAGTATATGTACATAATGAACACTCATCCATGCTCATGTAAGTGGTATCTGGTCATTTTTTCTTCTTCTTTCTTTTCTGCTATTAGAGTCATTTCTACCCTACATCAGTGTACTGAATACTGTAATCATGCATGGAAGGAAAAGAAAAATACCTGTGCAAACAAATGCACCTTCAATCAGACACACGCTATTATGGATTCTCTGAATCATATAAAGCAGTAGAGAAAAAATTACACAATCCACTTGCATTACAGGTATCACATATTTACATGCTTCCAAAGTATTCTGAGATCCCTCTCCCACCCTCTCCCCTCCCACTTTTCAACATTATTTGAGCTTCGGCTAACACAACCTGGCATCTGTATATCAGCAATGTTTTAACTGAGTCACAATGGAAAGCAAGGTTGTTGTTTTTTACATAATGCCTTGTTAACTGCATTGGTCGTGCCAGGTTACACACAATCATGTGGCCACATTTTTCCAGCTAGAAAAATAAACATAAACCACACTTGTTTGAAAAGTCTGTTGCATTCATCTGATCTTGTTCACTGTTGCACTCTTAAAATCACTTTGATAACAACATAGGCCACCAACTTTCTCCTCAAAACTTTGGTTGTAAGAAACTTCAATGATCTGCAACTGAGTATATGGTGGCTTTGAACTGCTGAACTGTGTGGTTATATTAGTGCAGATGCCGCTGTATTTGTGCTTTAGCTCTGTAATAATAAGAAGAATCACAACAATAATAATCATGAATAATAATAACAATAATAAGAGAAGGGTAAATGAACTAAATCACATCTCAACCACTGTTGAGACTGATGCTCTACGGTCAGTGGTATCACATGATGCGCACACGCACAAAAATAAGCCCTGAGCAAACCTGACATGTTTCTCACATCACGAGGAGTCTCCCTTGTCCAAACCAGCATGGTGGAAGAATCCCACCAATTCCAGCAATTACCACCTCCTTCCTCCTGCTGACAAACATGATGATATACTTCTGACTGCCCTGAGCTGGCTGTTCACCTGTCAGTGGGTTGGGGAGGGGGTGGGGGTCTGCGTGTTGGTTGCCTATCGATTAAAATATATACTGTACATAAAAAGCGCACCGATTCAAATGTCACTGAAGAGTAAATCGGATAGAGGAGCATTTTGCTCTCCCTCCCTAGTCCCCTGCTGTCAGTTAACAGTCCCGGTGGGAGTGTCATCCTCATTCTCTCAGTGTCAGATAACAAAGTACAGACCACAGTGAAGTGGAATTACCAGCAGTTGTCCGAGTTAAACAAGGCAATTGACTTTTTGAGATGTTCATCAGGACATGAAAAGCAAGCACACACGACGGGATAGGTAAAGGTGATCGGCGGACAAAATGCCTACAGGAAATTGACAATCACTAGGACAGGACACAGAGCCAGTGACATGCGTGCATGTACTTTCTTCTACATAATATACAGCTACGTTGATCTTGTGATGTGTACACATGTGTCATCCTCGCTCTGTCGGCATATGGCAATTACCTACCCCCCCATCCTACCCACCCAAATTTGTCGCACATAAAAAATAATCCTCTGCTTCTTGCTTATGATTATTATATTGTTCCTTGCATTGCTTTGCACTTTTTGGAGTGTACGTGTTCTTCAAGTCCAATTTGTTGTTGTAGTGTTCCCCAGCTGAACGCTTTGGGTGTCATCTGGTATGTATGCAACTGTAAACCGTCAAATGTATTCCATGGGGTGAGAGGATTGCAGGTGTGGGTGTTTTGTTCGTTTAATTTCTTTTAAATTAAAATGCAAGTATCCTATTATTATTTCATCAACTACATACTGGGAGTCTGTCTATTCAGTATCAAAATTAAAGCACACACAAAAACCCATTAAGATACATTAATAAGAATTTAATGTTGGTCTGGTAGATTCACAGGAAGTATGTATGTGTTGTCTCCACATATCTGAGATTAACTCACATTATTAGCAAACTCCTCTTGTCCTATACATAACAAAGGAGTTGGAAAATAATCTTCAAAGTTTGAGAGAAAAGAAGTTATTTACAAAGTGACAGTAAAACACACACATGCGACGACAACAAAAACAAAACTCATACATCTTTCCTCATGTCAGTATGAAACTCATTATCCAGGATTTGCTCAAACCATTTCCCAACCCACTAGGCAGCTAGGCATACTGATGTGTTGTTTGCACATGGCAAATTTTATCTGCTTGAAAATGTTACAGAGCAGCAATCAGTCTTTCAAAGCGTTCACCCACTCAGTACACGAAACAATGTACAGCTGCTGGGTTAAAAAAAAAAAGAGAGAAGACTTAAAGGTGAAAATTTGAGTCATAGACCCATGAAAACAGGCTTATACACAAAGATAGCACATTTGCACAGTATTCAGGAAACTCACGGAAGAAAAGTTCAGTTTATGTACACTTTGCAAAAGGAATAATCACCAACATTTGCAGGATAAACATTGCTGGTTCACATTATTATGTACAGTCTGTTGTCGAGACCATTCACGTCACATTTAGATAAATGAATCCACTGTGTAAAAGATTGAAAAAATATAAATGTACACTCACACTCACATAGCTTTCCTTGTGGCAAGTAAAACAAAGCCTCTGATATACATGTACAGCTTCTCTTGTCCAAAAATAGCAATGTGCATATATATAATACCGTAGCCAGCAAAACAAAGGAAATGCCACAGACAGGACCCTGGAAACTGGAAAGAAATGCACAGGCACACTTGCAACAGAAAAACCAGGATGGAGGAGAGTGGGAGAGATAGCCCTAATTCAGTAATTGTGATGTAGAAAATACTGGCAAAGGTGTTGTCACGATTGCTACCGTCACATCGGAACAAGAAAAAAAGCGAAGTCCCTGTCGACTCATACTCAAGCGACACTAACCTTGAAAATCAGACAAGCACTACAAACTGGTGTGAATAAATACACTTCAATAGTGGGTGTCAGCATGGAGGAGTTTTGAAGACCTCGCTTAAACAGTGTCTGAGAAAACACCAACACTTTCATGTCATGGCCAGAAGTGTCAACTGTTGTCCTTGGATATAGGTAAAGTTCTGTATGTTCATGATTATGTCCATCTGTGTTAGACACCTCAACAATATTTTTTTTAAGCTTAACTTGGTAAGAATGTGTCAAGAAATCTCAATTTATATCTTTCCAACACTGCTGAAGCTTTTAAACTTTACTGAGGTCATTGAAACTACTACAGAAGTATAAAGCTCACCGGCAGTTATCACTTTCCACAGTTTGACAGATTTTATTCAAAAAGCCTGCAAGAAAAATCCAACATGGAAGTGTTTTAACTTTTACCCAGTCCAGAAATGCATCCCATTGCTCTCAGATACAGGCCTGTCACCAAAAGGTTTGGTGCATAATTTCTCTGTGTTTACAAATTGTGATCTCAGGTGGCTCAAACAACCTATTGAAAACAACCCGCAGCTTTACATTTCCAACACCCATGTGATCTTAAAATTGGGTCAGTCACCAGTAACATGGATCAAAAGGTGCTCTGAGCCTCTGGCTGTTTCAAATTGTGTGAAAGAATAAATCTAAACGAGGCCACACTCATACAAAAGAGGATGCTTACACAGCTTCCTAGAAAATAAAAAACACACAAACAAAAAATAAAAACACTTTAGCAGAGAAAGGCCTTGCTGTCATCATAGGAAGTAAGCAACTTGGTGTTTTACACCCAGTAAACCAGTACAGTTATATCAGGGCAATGTACTCACCATGACATACACTGGCTTGACTGTTCACATGAGTCAAAAATAAAAGACTTGCACAGGCAACCATCAACGTTTCCTTTTTATTCTTTCTTAATTTCAGGAGACTATAAACATGTAAGCAGCAACAAAAAATGCTTCTGTAATTTCTTTTTTACTGCCCTACTGCCATGACACAACCGCATGTATGCATAATACCAGATATTACATTTTTTCCTGCCATGGAGTATATTTTTTTAAGGTGGAGGGGGTGGGGATATCTGTGATCACCATCTTCCACTGGTTGACTATCCATCCCCCCCCCCCCCCCCCCCCAATTTCCTTCACCAAAAAATCATAGCTAAATATTTGGCCTACTCCTAGAATTAATTATTATCTAAACATTCTTAAAATACATGTTTGTTTACATTGAAAGTAAAACAACAGGATAAAATAATCTAATTATTGGAGACTGGTTTATTTTGCTGCATTTCTCTCTTCCTTACGTAACCTCCACCCTAAAATTGCTGGAGAACAAGCAAATCGCATTCACACACACACACACACCACGAGTAAAATAAAGCAATCTGTTACAAAACAACAGGTTTGTTGAAAAGGTAGTTGCTTGAACAAAAATTTGGCAGCATCTGATTGTGTGTAATGCATCCAGAGCAAGGTAACAGATGACCAAAACAATCTCGATACATCTCACAAAAACAACACAGCACACAAATGGAAACCAAAATAACAGCATGCCTTGTACAGCAATAAAAAATATCACATGCTTCTCTGACCTATCACATCATTTTACCTAAAATCTTGGGTTCATCTCGTAACGGCAGTGCTAGCAACTACTTCACCAATCACATTCTATTGTCCCAGGCTTCACTTCCAACAAAACTGATCATCATCACCTTTCAGTCTCAGCAACAGTCACAAAACTGTCCCTGCTGCTGCTGTGTTCAGAGTTTTAAAATCTTTGTTGTAGCTGAACTACTTGTAGCTGTACTTCTTGTGGTCTTCAAGTTGACAGTGACTACCACTGTACCAGTAGAAAGCCTACCAGACTGGACCAGTAAGATGGCCATTACATGGAATGGCTACCGTGAAGTCTAAAACTCCTGCGATCTCCTGTGCTGTTCACATTCCCATTAACTGACCGCAACAGCACACTCTTCTGTTCTCATGAATCTGTAAAAACAGCAAAAAGGAACTGTGGACACGGAAGTAATTTGACAAAACTTTTGAGACCTAGTAAGGATCTTTGTTCCTCCTTTTTTTTTTTTTTTTTTACTCAGCGAGCCAAGCTCTCCAAGACTTGCAAGCTTTTGATCTGACCACCATTTGCACTGTGTTGACTGGTGGACTGCACAATGATCTGAGTGTTTGAAAATTCAACTAATTGTAATTTGCCTCATTTGATCGCAGTTGGTGTTTGTTTCTCATCCTCAGCGAATGCATGAAAACTACTTACTTTGAAGGTTTTCATTTGGTATCAAGCAAAATACTTTAAAGGTTTCGTTTGGTATCGAGCAGTCAGTTGCAATGCATTGGCTTTTGAGGAAATACTGTAAGTGTAACCACTTAAGTGTTTAAGGTTTTTACACATAATATTAATTGAGATGTTTTGATTGGCTGAAGTGCTCAGCAGGTTGGCAGCCTGGAAACCCTCCATTACAGTACTAATCCTTCAACAGCCATTTGCTAGGAATACCTGGTGTCAGCCTAGCAAAGGAGGAACAACAGGAGTTACGGACCTTGCATTGTCAACAGGGATGTTGATGTATTGCTTACAGATGCCTAATCAAAATCAGACTTTTTTCCCCTTTCATAAAGACCTATCAGTTATAACTTTGGCTGGTATCAAGACAAAACTTCCAGTGATGATATCTGTATGCATTATCACCACATACACACACACACACACACATTGCATATGCAAGCACATGCTTACAATGAAATACACACACATGCACCTATTTCAGGGAATCCAGTGCAATGTAACACTTCCCTATTTCCCCCCTTGAAACCCTGATGGAAAAGGCATGGACTGCCAGGTTCCACCTCAGTGCTGGAACTCTTGCTGTGTCTGCAAATGTCTCAGAATGATGGTACAGAATGAGAACTGCATAGATAGCGTTGCCCTAGTTTAGAAATTTAAAAAATACAGATTCCTGTAGGTACAATAGGGGAAAAAAGACAAGAAAAAAAGACAGACACTGACTGAATGCATGATGTATAAATTATTAATGCATGAAAAAAATAAAAGCACCTGACAAGTGACAATTAAAATTCAACACTGGAAGTTCTTCTTCATCAGCATTTCAGAACTGAAAATTCAACGTAAGCCCATATGCCAGCAAAACTGCCAAATGACAAGGCATAATCTGGTTTCCTTTTATGTTAAAAACTGAAACTCTTGATTATATTTGTAATCAGGTGAAAGTTTCTTGAGTAAATAAGGGCAGCTGCTCAACTGCAATGATGAAAAGCATCTTTCAACACAAAACTTTTCTTGGGCTCCAATCATCAGCTGAAGCCTAAAATTACAGAGTAAGACTAGGTCCAGCTGATTACACAATTTTACATACCATCAGGATATATATTTAAATGTTGTCCCCACCCCACCCCTCCTCCACAAAAATGTATCTACAGAATGGTAACTATTCTGACAGACAAAAAAAATAAAAAAATCTAAGCCCTTTCTCACACGCACACACACAGAGGCATGAACTGATACAGTCCTTGTACAAAATACATTCCAAACAGAGTTGAAAACTCTGCCAGGTGATCAATATCAACAATACCAAGTATCATGAACTCCACTAATCTTCTTTTCTTTTTTAAACATACAACTACAAGCTTGGGTTTTTTCTTCTTTTTTTCTTTCTTTTTTTCTCTTTCTTTTCAACTCAGCAACTAACATTTGCACATAAAATAAAAGCTGTTCCAAATGTACTGCACTCACGAAACAGTCATGAGACACTCTACCTAATATTTTGGAAGCCTTCGGGTCATAAAGTTCAAGCTTTCAAAATGATCATGCAACCTTGGGTTGCATGTATGAATGTGATACATGATGCTAATCTGCCTAAAATTTACGTTTCCATTTGCAGCCTTCAGACATACTCTCACATACAAAATCCTCAGCTGCAGTTACAGATCCACACAAGTAAGAATATTACATTCATAGTACTTAAAAGCCAGTTTCATGTTCCGGTAACACACTAACAACCTGCAATTTGACAATAAGATTTTGTTAAAAAAAGAAGAAGTAAACTCTGGTAAAATGTGACCCTCCCACAAAATGAATCGTAAGTTAGGAATCAACACGTTATACCCGAAGGCAAAATAATTTTAAGTTTTATTCATATTTACAAAGATAGTACAACAAAATGATCATGTAAATGTGGTATACTTGAGCACACTTGTATTTTAACAGTAGTTTTACTACTTGCTTAAATAAGGAGCCTCAGGGGGTTGGGGGGAGAGGGAGGGAGGGGTCAGGGCTCCCGAAAAACCCCAATGTGTGCATATACACACATTTGGACCTCTAATTCACCCTTCTGATTTTCACTCTGTGCATGAAATTTACGCTTTAAAATCCACAGTGCTGAGTGAAAATACTCTTTAAAAATCTGCCAAACGGCTGACAACAACCACCGATGTTTCACCGAGACAAACAACCCAACGTAAACAATGCAACACATTTTTGAAGCTGCAGTGGCACAAACAGCGAGGTCACGTGCAGAGTCAAATGTGTGATGACTCAAAGACTAAAATGTCAGCCAATGTGTTGACTCGACCAGCAAACCCAAATTCAGTTGGCTTATGACAAAAAGTGAAACTCATAGTTCATGGTTTTGTAGGAAAGCATGGCTAATGGAATTTGACTTGGCTAATCTACACAGAGGCTGCCAAACAGTGAAGTGCCAGTTAGCACAGAAGTGATCTGCAGTCATTTTATGCTCCAACAATTAAGTGTATGAAAAAAAATTAATTGTACTGGGTTCAGTGAAATTTCAGCATTCAATGCCAACAAGCTGTTAAAAAAAGCAGAGACCACTAGGATGCTGTATGGTCAAAGCAGCGCTGAGTTCAAACTAAGAAATCCATTGGAGGAAAGCTTAGACAAATCTGTATCAGCACTTTTAAGTTTAGATACATCCGTAACAGTGCTTTTACTCCCAGTTTGGAGCAGCCTTTGCCTTTACTTTTGCACAATCTCCCAGATTCCAAATTTGAGGGATAAAGTAATCACACAAAAATGGGGAGCCCTGACACACATTTCCAAATTTGATTTTAATTGAACCGTTTCTGTCTTGATTGTAGATTCTCTCCCTCTCTCTTCCTGTGATTTGCCCTCAAAAAACAAAACAAAAAAAGGACACGCTTTGGATTTTTTTTAAGAGTGTGAAAATACCCTTTTAAAATTGCTAGACAGGGGTAAGTCCACCCCCTAGAATGTAAAAAATGGGGGTCCCTGGGGGGCAGAGAAGAGGTTCTGTGCATTAACACTCCTAGATCTCATCACTTTACTAAATTAGCAAACCTTTCTCATATTTCTAAATAAACTGTTTATTTTTTATTTAAAAACAAGAGTTTTGACCTGATAACAATTTAACTCAATTTGTTGGGACTGAAGATTCATTTGGTAAGAGTGGATCACAAATCGCCATGTAGAAGTGCACAGTATTTTACAACATGAGTCAGGTCTTCTGACTTCGATTTCATTGTTCTTCACAACATAGCATCTGTGGTAGCTTCATAGGGTAGCTTGGTACAAGTGAAAGCTAGAACAACTGGTACATCTGAAACATCATGGAACATGCTTGCATGATAACACACATCTTCAAACATTCCATTTTAAAGTCTGATCTCTTAAGCACTATGTATCAACAAACAGCTCATACCCTAAATTTGAAAGACCCAATTGAGTATGTTTTTATTTAGGTATTTAAATTTAGACAAATGATCGGCAATGGCGCCACCACAGACAACCCCCATCGGCATTTGCCTCACGATGGCAACAGTTCCTTCAATGAATTGGACCAGAAAGTGATGATCCACCCAGGGGTCATCTTCCAACCTGTATTCACCTGTTGTCGGGTCAGGCAGAGGTACAAAAGGTGGTGATCATGATGTGTCCTACGTGGGAAGAATGACGCCAGAGGTGAAATGGAAAACGTGTTGCTTTCAGTTTCTTTCAATGCTGCCAGGTGTTATAAAAGTTTGCACGACCGCTTGCCGATCTTCCTCTTCTCCTTCTTTTTCCCCTTCTTCTCTTTCTGTCAACAGAGAGCAGAGAAGATGCATCATACAAGCAAACAACCCAAATTCAGTATCTTCAACAAGCCAGCACCATGTGCAATACTAGTCTCCAGCAACAAATCTGAAGTGTATGACAGTGGGGATCCCCTCAAGGCAAAAACCGTAACATTTTGGAGCTGAGCTACATGCATACAAGTAGCAGCCAGATGCTCACTGCGGCCAGATTACTTGCATACAAATAACAGCCAGACACTTGCATACAAATAACAGCCAGACACTTGCTCATTACCTACTTACAAATAACAGCCGGACACTTGTTGTCGCCAGGTTACTTGCATACAAATAACAGCCAGACACTTGCTGCGGCCAGGTTACTTGCATACAAATAACAGCCAGACACTTGCTGCGGCCAGGTTACTTGCATACAAATAACAGCCAGACACTTGCTGCGGCCAGGTTATTTGCATACAAATAACAGCCAGACACTTGCTGCGGCCAGGTTACTTGCATACAAATAACAGCCAGACACTTGCTGCGGCCAGGTTACTTGCATACAAATAACAGCCAGACACTTGCTGCAGCCAGGTTACTTGCATACAAATAACAGCCAGACACTTGCTGTGGCTAGGTTACTTGAACACAAGTAACAGCGGGCATACAAATAACAGCCAGACACTTGCTGTGGCTAGGTTACTTGAACACAAGTAACAGCGGGCTAAGGTAGTTGAGAGTTGTTTCCTTTGCTTCCCTAAACTTCTGGCAATGTTTCTCTGCAGTTTTCAGTTGGGGGGGGGGGGGGGGGGGGGGGGTGTTATGCTGTTTGTTGGGTGTCTTTTTATTTTGTGAAAAAATAAAAAAATACTCTGTTTCTTGTGATTTCACTGAGGCATGCATGCTCAGGCCAGAAGGCAAGCACAGCAGTGGTGAGTTTTGGCAGACTAGGGTTAAGAATAAAATTCTGCTTATGGGGACCCCAAACAATAGAACAGCATGGGTCTTACTAATAGGGGTGGAGTAACAAAAATACAGAGAAAGCAGTTTTTAATCTGATTTATAGCATGGTTTGCTAAAATCAACATTTGATGGGTGTGAAAATATGTCTGTGAGTGCTGCCATTTTTATCAAGGCTATGGTGTTATTGTCCAACTACATGCTCTATCTTTTCAGGAGAAACTGTCTCCTTACAGTTCTACGCAAGACAAGAAGTCAGGGACCATCAGCACTACTTCTGAACAAACTGGCTGCAATTTTGATCAAGTCTATGATGTCACGAACATCACTGGACTGTCAGAACATTTATCGTCCAACTACATACTCTATGTTCTCAGGAGAAACTGTGTCTTCGCTGGGGGTTTCCCTGTGAGACAAGGAGTCAGGGACCATGAGCACTACTTCTAACAAAAACTGGTCTCAACAGAACTACAAATAAAAAGGAAAATGTGCAGCAGGTATCTCTGAACCACTCTGCCCAGAGCAGGACTTTACCGTGATGGAGTTATTTCCAACCTGGCTCTACCACAGTATTCAAAGATTTTGTGGATTCACGTCATAATAATGCCATGTTTCAACTTCTCTAGCAGCAGAAGCAGCAGTGCAAAACCAACTCACATATTTCCTAATCTCTCTGACGAGGGTGTAAAAAGCATCATCGACTCCCTGCCGCGTCTTGGCAGAGGTCTCGACGTAAGGTATGTGGTAAAGCTCTGCCATGTGCTTGCCCTGCCTCTGCTCCACGTTGCGTGTCGGCAAGTCCACCTTGTTTCCTACCACTGCAATGACACAGGTTCACAATGTCAACATCAGCAAGGATGCAGCACACATTTTGAGTGCATCTATAACATTATTGTGCACAAATTCAGGAGGCATGTTTTAAAAGACATGTATTTTTAAACAAGAGGAGCAAATGCTCAAGTCAGCTCAGATTCAAAACAAAGTCATCTCTAACCTTCGATACTTTGCTATTATTATTATTATTAATAGCTTTTATATAGCGCTATTCTCTGCTCTCAAGCAGACCCACTGTGCATGTCACATGTGATTCTGAATGAGTGACTGTATCCTTTCATAGCGCATATTAATATCCACAGAAGTGGTGTACTGGTAGTGCTCTTTGGTTGTTGCATGGCTGGTGCCACATGAAATGCTGCCATCTCGGTGCAAGTTCTGTGTACACCATTCAACCATGCACCAGTTTACAATGTCACTTCATTCAAAGCCACGTAGGCAGGGTGTATATGTGTTCAGCTGTAACCTGCCACCTGCACTTTTGGCAGAAGGACCGGGATCTTTTGCGTGCTACTGCGGTAACATGGGGGTGGAACAGATACCAAAACAAGTCAGCACAGAAAGTTGAGCCTGGAGAAGAAAATTCTCCTGCTGCTCCTGCCAGGACTTGAACCCGGGACCTTTTGATCACAAAACTCACAAAACTCTCCAATGACTTAAAGTGTGTAAGGTTCAACTAAGGTTATCTTGCAGTATCAAAGATCTTAATTAACCCTTAAATTCTTATGCTGTCTTAATACTTTTTGCTAAGTCCTGGGAAAAATAGAAAAAAAATTGTGTGGAAGTTGGTTACTTTCAAATTCATCCCTGTAACCCGCCTATGTTACTTATCAGCCAAGCTTGATATTTTAAGGTGAGACAAATTACTGTTCCATAATACTACTACGCTAAAAACTAAATTCCAGTACTTAATAACATTTGATTAAGCATACTATGTAAAGACGTATGCGTCTGCTGTTTATTGGAGGGGGGACAGGTGCAGGGGGGGGTTACATATCAGTGCAGTGTTTCAGTGGCTAGTGTGTCTTGTTGCAGCCTAGGGCATGACTGAAGCTCAATCAAAACAGAAAACTGAATACTCACAGACCATTGGAACTTCATCTGCATCCTTTACCCTTTTAATCTGCAACAACAAGCGATGAAGTCACAAAGCTAATTAGTGGGGAAGATCCATGCAGTGCAAAGCCTGTGTACTAGCAAGGAACAGGAGAAAGAATGCTAACAAGGAATAGGAGAAAGGCTAACAAAGAAAAGAGAAAGGTTGACAAGGAACAGAAGAAGGCCAACATTGAAACAAGGAACAGAGAAATAAAGCTAACAAGGAACAGGAGAAAGAAGGCTAACAAGGAACAGGAGAAAGATGGCTCACAAGGAACAGGAGAAAGAGGGCTAACAAGGAATAGGAGAAAGAAGGCTAACAAGGAACAGGAGAAAGAAGGCTAACAAGGAAGAAGGTTAACAACACAGAGAGAGAGAGAAAGAAGGCTAACAGGGAACAGGAGAAAGAAGGCTAACAAGGAGCAGGAGAAAGAAGGCTAACAAGAAAGAAGGCTAACAAGAGAGAGAGAGAAAGAAGGCTAACAGGGAACAGGAGAAAGATGGCTAACAAGGAACAGGAGAAAGAAGGCTAACATGGAACAGGAGAAAGAAGGCTAACAAGGAAGAAGGCTAACAAGAGAGAGAGAGAGAGAGAGAGAGAGAGAGAGAGAGAGAGAGAGAGAGAGAGAGAGAGAGAAAGAGAAAGAAGGCTAACAAGGAACAGGAGAAAGAAGGCTAACAAAGAATAGGAGAAAGAAGGCTAACAAGAACAAGGAATGGGAGAAAGAAGGCTAACAAGGAACAGGAGAAAGAAGGCTAACAAGGAACAGGAGAAAGAAGGCTAACAAGGAAGAAAGCTAACAAGAGAGAGAGAAAGAAGGCCAACAAGGAACAGGAGAAAGAAGGCTAACAAGAACAAGGAACAGGAGAAAGAAGGCTAACAACAGGAGAAAGAAGGATAACAAGGAACAGAGAAAGAGGGCTAACAAAACAAGGAATAGGAGAAAGAAGGCTAACACTGTAACAAGGAACAGGAGAAAGAAGGCTAACAAGGAACAGAGAAAGAAGGCTAACAAAACAAGGAATAGGAAAAAGAAGGCTAACATGGGATAGGAGAAAGAAAGCTAACAAGAACAAGGAACAGAGAAAGAAGGCTAACAAGGAACAGAGAAAGAAGGCTGATAAGGAACAGAGAAAGAAGGCTAACAAGGAACAGAAAAAAGAACAAATATGGGGGCTAACAAGGAAGAGAGAAAGAAGGCTAACACGGAACAGAGAAAGAAGGCTAACAAGGAATAGGAGAAGGAACAAATCTGGCTTGTGCCAATGCAATCATTATTGTCACTGCAGTTGTGGCCTCACCCAAAGAGGGACAGCTAGTGCACTGTGTCAGTGCTGCTGACATTCTGAAGTGCACGAGTCTGATTCACTCCTTTTCTGATCTTCTACCCACAGTTCTTTGCCAGCACATGAGCTCTCCACATCAGAGATCCCCTAGCTTCCTGTGTTTTGTAAATTTATACACACATTCATACCTGTGATGTACATGCAGACATGAATACAAAATGTGCCACATACACAACCTGTCACACCCACGCAGTACACACACTGTAAGTCTTGTACATACATGCATGCATGCACACTATAGTACACACACAGATCATGTCTTCTTCAAATATGACAAGGAGTTCCCTACTTGAGGTTTACTCTGTATGACTATGACTGTCAACTATCAAGTACCTATATATTTCTACACAGACAGAGAGAGAGAGACACACACACACACACACACACACAGAAATTACACAGTAACAAACATACTAATAAGGATCTTACCTGTTCCCTGTACTGGTTTATATCTTCAAAAGACTTCTGATTGTTGACAGCAAACACACAGAGAAAACCTTCCCCCGTTCGCATGTACTGATCTCGCATTGCGCTGAAACAAATCAGAACCACAAGTACAATACCAATGCACTGCTGTTCACGTGAAATTTGGACAGGAGCAAACTTTTCAGGTTATCAGCATTTTGGGTTAATATTATAGGGAATCAACAGGAAAGAAATGCACTTGGGAGCAGAAAGTGTGTAGTGAGCCAGTATCTGTGTTACTGATGTTTGTGTTAACTGTACTCTACTGCACCATGAAGTCGGCATAACTATGAGTATGACTCAGTCAGCGGACACAGCTTTCCCCCCCACACACACACAAAATCTCACACACAGCATGCCTCAGTTATGAATACAGTTTCGGTGGGGATCAGTATCTATTAATTAGTATTATCAGAAGGCCACAATATCACTTCAACATGATACTATCTAAATGGATCTGCCTGCAGTGACCAAGTTAGGAAAAACAGTTGTAGTTAGACATAATCATGTCAGTGACATGGTGTGTGTGTGTGTGTGTGTGTGTGTGTGTGTGTGTGTGTGTGTGTGTGAGTTCAGACCAGTATATTGGTTGTCCCAACATGTGTGCACAATGGATCTGCCTGCAGTGACCAAGTTATGTACAATAGTTGTAGATGTACGCAGTTATGTTATTGACATTCTGTCTCTTTGCCAATGTGATTGTGTGTGCTGTGCACTCGCGCTGGTGTATGGAGTGGTGTATAATTCCATAAATACTCTGTATATATTGTCATGTCTAACTACTATGTATAGTTGTACTGTTTGGGGGTTGGGGGGGGGGGGGGGGGTGTTGAGTACTTTACTGGTATGAATGTCTTTAGTAGTTTTAGCAAGTGAGAGCCCACATGTATGCACTGTGTGCATCTGGCGCTGTGAACACCCAAGGTTTTGTGTCCCGAAGTTTTTATGCACCATATACATGTAAATTTCCATTCACTCATTTCATTCACTCATCTCAAGAATCAAAAAGATGTTACGCCATCTGTAACATCTGTTCACAGTCTGCTGTAGTACTTCAGAACTCTAGCACTGTAAAAAGACACTCTAACATAGTAACAGTTTAAGATTTAATTGGTTACGATATTCTTCCCGTTTTAGGACAAGCTGATCCTCTGTGAACATTGTTGAGTCAATTCTATTTCTAACTTAGTAACTTATATTAAAACAAAACATCCAGCAAATAAGTTAACAATAACTCCATTACTAGCATAAGAAGTAATTTGACTGGATGTCTGATCTTTTGTCAGAATAATGACATTCTTGTGGTCACAATAATTCTGTGGTTGTGTTTCTTTCCCTAGCCAGTCACACTCATCTCCAGTGTGCAACTGCAGATTACAACAACAAAATTGCTAGTGCGCACATGCATACCTCATCAGTGCGTGCGCACACACATGCACACAATTTCTTCATCTGTGCTACGTCAAAAACTCCCTTGAGCAAACTGGTGTTGGCTTCATTTTTGGAGAGTATAAATTTTACAAATGACATGTGCACTGTGATGAAAGTAAAATTTTCAAGCAAGATAGCTTCATATCACTGCAAAGGCATCAATTCAGCAACAACAAAAACATGTAACATGATGTTTTTGTGTTTGTTTTGTTTTTTGAAGGGCGTTGATGAGCGCATGATAAATGTACATTATTATTACTAAGAGCATGATAATGTGGTGCAACAGGCTGAGTCTGGCCTTTAGAACACAAGGTACACAAATATTTTATGCCCCAAACACTCCAAAAGTTTAACAACCACAACTACAACAACCATCACAATGTCCACCCAAGACATGCTTCCATCAAACAAATGGAAATGCTTAGCACTAGTCAAAATATTCAGGAACTCCCCTGCTCACAGTTGTTTCCCTTAGAAGTTACACCTGCTTTGCAGAGCTCTGTGACAACAAACTTCTCTACAGTGCTGTTTGTTTTGTCCATGTTTTTTGTTGTTAATGCAGAATGAAACTGATGGTGTTTCACTCAAATCAGAATTCAAGCTCTTTGAAAAAGCATGAAATCATGGTAAACTAACATCACTGAGATTGTTTTTGTACTTTCTTTTCTGTTCCAGCAAATTTCTGCTTGGAAGAAGCCATTCTGAATAACCCTTACAGCTCAGCCTCACTCTGAGGGTTCTCTACAAACGCGCTGTGCCTGAGCACCTTTCCACTGATCTAAAGTGAGGTGGGATAGCTCAGATGGTACAGCATCATACAGCAAAGCTGGCACAATACTGACACAGGTCCAATGCCCTAGTGCAGCAAGGTTTCTCTCTCTCTCCCAGAGTCAACTTCCAGCACAGACTGTGAGACACTCTTAAGCTAAGTTAGGGTGTTTGCACTGTCCCTATGTGCACTTGCACACATCAACATATGCATGCACACTAAAATTATAGTAAAAATCCCAAACATTGGCAATCATGCCACTGTTTGGACACACACCAATACTGCACACACTGGTACGGTAGGAATGTGCAACACCAATCTTGCAGCTGCTGCATTTCCTGCAAGGGATTAATAAAGTATTAAGAAGGGAAAAAAAGCAGCGATCTCTCATACACAGCGTTCTACTGTTGTAAGGTGCGAAAAGACAGGCAAAATGTGGGAAACCTGTATTCTTCTTGACCTGCAGTGTCGAGAATGTCCAGGAGACAAGTTTCCCCATCGATCACAACCTGCTTCCTGTATGAGTCCTCTGGAACAGTAACAATTTCACCATCGTAACCTTGAGGTTACTGTAAGTATAACCAGCATCAGTTTAGTGCACATGTATGTACTGTAACCATAAGTTTACTCAGTACTACAACAATGGTGCATTCAATACAAGCATGCATGCCACTTCCACACTGCCAACCACACTCCACTTGCAACTGAAAGTTGTGGTAATGCCTAGCCTGTGGAATACTATGTTTTACTTTTACAAGTTTTAGTCAAGCTGGAGGTTTACAAGATCAGGATCAGGATCAAATCTACAGTGGTTGCAAACAGACAGCGTCTTGAAGAAACTGCTGTGTATTATGTCCCCTAAGTTTACTAGGTGGAGCTGTAGGTGGTAAGTAGCCAGTAGGTCATAAGCACAGAGTCTTTGTCAAGTTCATATGTGATAGGTTATGTTTTTGAGCTGCTTTTCCAACAGTTATCGCCCTGATATAACCACACTGGTTGACTGGGCGTAAAACACCAATTTACTTACTAAATTTACTCTCCAACAGTTGTGACACTACAGTTGGCCAACAATGAGTGCAAAAAAAAGAAGACAAGAAAGCACTGTTCATGCATAACCAAAGAAGGTGATGATGCATAAACACTACGATAAATAAAAGCCAAGATGCCGTATACATTAGATCACATCAGTAAGTGGCTGGCCTTCAATCAGTTCTGCATGACTCACTGTACTTGACTGTACAGATCTATACACTTCCTTTAAAGAATCAAAACAAAAGATGACAACTGATAGCTGCAAATGGTCAGTGAAATCATTCACTGAAACAATCCAGAGTATGATTCATTACTTTGGGAAACACAATTCAAGGGCTTTCCCCTGGACAATCGCTCCTGTAAACAGGAGCGAGTATAACTGTTGTATTGCATTGTAAACCCCATCAGAATAATCAGACACATTTTAATATCATAACTGTAAAAGAAAATTATCCAAGGCAGAAGTTATAAAACCTTAATTTTATATTTATCCATTCCTTTTCTCTGATCTGTCTTTTTAGTATCTTTGTAAACTGTATTCACAGCCACATATATTATACTTATTTGCTGATTTCAAAATAATTCATATTGAAATGGTCACTGAATGGTAATGGTATGCCATAACAGAAATGGGATATTTGTGATTTCTCACTTTTATGCTTGACATTACACTCTTAAACTGTCCACACAATAACATATTAGAGGAAATTCTTTTTCTTCCTGTACACAAATGAAACTACTTAAGTATTGTTGTTTCATCAATTTGTGTCAAACACAAAGATGTCAAACTCTTCATGTTCCACTCACAATCATGTGACATCAGACAAAATAAACCCAAATTAAGCAAGCACCTTCTAAGTTTCAGTTTCACACACTCACCTATTGTAGGATCATATTCTTCTACAAAGCTGAAATAAACAAGAGCAATTGTGAAAAAATAGTAATGCATGATATGACTGCACACACACACACACACACTGATGCTAAAGCTGATTTCAGAGAAATGCAAATCAAGTGTTCAAAAGCAGTTGGGGGGGGGGGGGGGGGGGGGGGCAAAGCCTGAAAGAGGGGGGGGGGGGGGTGAGACTACACTATTCAAAGAAGTTTGTTCTGATGAGTAACACAATAGTCAATGAATGGAAAACATTGTTCAAGCTCTCACCATCTCAGTACCTAGATTTACAATTACATGTATCTTGCAACTGCAAGCCCTGTTCAAAAGGCATCTTTCTGTAGCATTGTTGCAAGGCGGTTGTTGTTTCCTTTCTTCTGCTTATACTCAAAGCTTTACCCACAATCACTGAATCAGCTGAACCTTTCCTGTGCAGCCCTTTTCTCTGTGTGTGCATGTGTATGTGAATGCATGCATAGGACTGCATGAATGCATATTATTATTTATTGTGCATGTGATGTGTGTACATACATGGTAACGTGTGTAAACTGTGTAAGTAGAAACTGTAAGACTAAGAGTGTAGACACACTGGTAGTTACTGAACTGAATTTGGTCAAATGACACTGGGCACTGGAAATGGGATAAAGGTGCAAGTCATTTGTGTGGATATACGTCAAGTGTTATATTATTACACTTTGTACATAAATTATAATTAACCAGTTATATCAATTTTATATTATTATTATATTATGAATAAAAAAATGAAAACAACTTACTGGTTCTGGATCAACTGAATGGTTAAGGCACTTTTACCTACACCACCAGCTGCAACAAACAAAATAAAACCACTATGTCTGAGAAAATAACACAAATGCACACACACAACATATATATCAATGATGCACTCTGTTAGTCAGCTCTCTCTCCCTGCCCTGATAAGTGATATAACCATAATGGTTGACTGGGCATAAAAAACCAAGTTACTTACTCTCACACACACACACATTGTGACTACTGTAAATTTATAATCACTATAAATAAATATAATTAAAATGGTTCCTGCAGTTGTTACCTATAGTGATAGATTACCTGAACCACAAGTTGCAACAAAAACAAGACAAATTACACTACAACTTGTACAACTACAAGTAGAATGTAATTCATGCACAAGTGACAAATATTTGGGCAGAAACAAAAACATACAGTATAGAGATTCACTCATTCACAGGCAGACAGAAAAAGCGAGACAGGATTGCAAATACAAACTTGCATTCAAAACGTCAATGAGATTATGAGTGTGAATGAGAGAGTAATGTTTTCACTATGACTATAGATAACAGAACATGTATTGATACTCAGACTGTGAAGTGAGAGAGAGCGACAGAGACAAGAGAGTACTGCCTGTGGTACTCCAAGCAACAGAAAATTATGTAAACACTTAAGTTATATTGAGACTGAAATAGGTAGGTGTGGACTAAATCTGGCAACAGTGCAAGCATCAATCATGGGTGACTGGATCCTCACACTAGTCTCAGGCATGTGCACAGGTATTTAATTCAGCATAACAAGTTGCCATAGCAGTTTTTAGCACATCAGCAATGCTTGTCCACATACTCACTGGGACTACACATCAGTGACTGCTACATCTGTTGCAAGTTTTATATTTACATACTGAGTCATGCAGGTATGCAAAGGTAACTGAGGTATGCAGGTACACCTAAAACATTGAACTATTTACTCTGGGTCAACACACACGCAAAACATTGACTCTACTGAGGTTGGTGTACTCTCATCAAGTTAACTGAAGCACACACTCACTGGCACACCAACAGCTAAACCCTCTGGGACAAATTCTGCCTGTTCGTAACACTGACTGTGCAAACCCGAAGCTGACTGCTTCTAGTTTTACTAAGTTCTAGTTAAATAATGCATGCAAGTTATTAGTTTTCTTTTAAACACTCTTTGAGACACTGATGTTAGTAACATTCTAAGTTCTAACAAGGTGTGCTGGCTCTGATCAGTCACTTTGTTTTATTAATTTTAGCTACACATGTCAATAAACTTTTAAATTTATCTTCTAGTTCAACAGAACTGATTCTTCATAATTTATCAAATCCATTTCCATGCAACTGTTCTCAAAAACAGGATAAACATTAACATACATTCTATTTCACTGACACAACAGGTTAAAAAAGAAAATGTATCGGCCTAATCGGGTCATCATCAAAGCTGACTCTCAAAATCCCTCCTAGTCTTATGCTATTAATATAACGCATTTGTATTTAAATACATTAACACATTTGTATTTAAATACATTGATTATATATATATATATATATATATATATATATATATATATATATATATATATATGCATACACGTACATACTTTATGAATAGTATTAGTCTATTACTACTATTAAGTATTATTAGCAGTAACTGGTATTGCTTTGATTCAGCGTGAACATTCAAGACAATGTACTGTTAAACTTAAAGTCTCTTTGTAAATTAATAGTAGACATTTGACTGCTTTGAACAGTGTCAGTGCATACTATTACTATTCTATTAGTATTACTACATAATTATACTGTTAAATGCAAATCGTTACAGATTATATAGCACTTTTTCAACACCTGCCCATGCATGTTATACTCTATAGTGTTTGCTGGTATTTAATGATTAAATCATTCAGCAGGGGTTCTATTACATTATTAGCTAAAGGCTAATTCACCTGCACTCCCCCCCCCCCCCAAAAAAAAAGCACTTAGGGTTCATTCAGACTCAGAGATGAAGCACTTAAGTTAAAATACATTAATTACTATTAGTATTACTGATTAATAAGTATTAATTTAAATAACTTACTAAAGTGAACTGCATCAACACTTGTAACATGTGAATAGTTATGATCGAACACAATTTTACTGGATTACATAATTTACAAGCATGATAAATGTCTAAAGAACACACAAAAATGTTTTGCAGTATACTATTAAGCATTATATCATGTTAACAGATAAAACAAATTTATATTTTATATAAAATAATAATTAATATACTGAATTCACTGAAAGCTTTAACTATTAAATTATGTGAGATTAAAATAAAATAAAAATTAAAGTGTCATAACTATTCTGGCTATTGTTCGTTTGTTGACACCATTTCTGACTTATGACCATTAACATGATTACAATTTACATACTGTATGATATACATCATCGTGGATAATTGGCTGCTTTGCGATAAGTAATGTTTGTATACCTGTCATCACTGTTGATAATGGATAATGTATTACTTCACAATCTGTCCTGCCTGCACACCATTATAAATGTCACTGATAGTTAACTGCCTTGAACAACTTCCCCTGTACTGCTTATAGTTAATAGAAGGACTTCATATTCTAAATAGTATTCATAAAACATTTAAAAGGGATTTGGGGGTGGGGAGGGGGTGGCTAGCAATAGTATAGTAGTATTAGTAACTAATAACTTCTTCAGTCTGGTGGATTTTTGTGTGCACTGGCCCAGTGGGATAGTAGGAATTTAACTTCTGCATGCTTGTGTTTGTACATGACCTATCTTTATAGACTCAAAGTTCAATTTCAAGATTATATCATTACCGTTTATTACAATTTTGGATAGTGCACTACATCAAGCTATAAATATACATTAGTATTATTACAGTTTGAAATGATATTCACTGATTATGACCAGTTGTCTGAATCAAGATTATAATTTTTATATTATATTCCATGGACACATGTCTACTATGCATCACATATATTAGTTTCATTCTCACAGAATTAATTATTAAAATCATAATAATGGATGTGTTGCTTCAAAACAAAAATGACAAAAAGGAAGGGGGGCAGGGGGGTTGGGGGGCAAAAGCTTCATCACCAATGCCATGTAACTTTTTAAGCATCCTGAACTGGGCATAACTTCAAATTTAATAGCAATAATGGCGTTAGTCTCTTTCATTAGTTTCAGTTTCAACTGGGATGGATCTGACCTTTCACAACAGTTGCCTCCCCCTGGAGGGTTTGTCTCTGAACACCCTCAGCTAAAAACTGTGTAAAGCGCTAACTGTAACTAGTGAAAGCCAAGCTATTAGTAGCACAGTACTAGAACTACCTTTTAGTAGTAGTATTTGCAGTGACTAATAGTACTACTACTACCACTATATCAGTTCTCATCCCTTCACCTAAGTTCAAGTGGAGAGCTGCAGTGCCATGTATCATAAGTCATTACTAACTATATTATTATAAACAAATTTACATTTGGTTGACTTGCGGCTCTCTTACTCTTCAAAACCTTGGTAACAGACCAAAACTAGAAGTTGTGCTCAGTAATTTTAATAACAATACAAAATGGATGGGGGTTGTTTACTGCAAGGATTTAAGGCAAAGAGGCAGGAACATATAAGACATAATTTAATTTTAATACCTACGCTATATTTGTGATATATAACAATTTTGTTAATTCTAACGTTTGACTGTCACTCAGATTGTGTCTACTTTCTAAATAAAACATGTAACCAAACATTAAATTAAAAAAGGTTGGTTCTTGGGTGGTTAGTAAACCACAGCTGTATATATATCACACACACACACACACTTTCTATCAAAACTCTTGCAGCATTGCCCCCTCCCCCTTCAAAATACTGTACAGACCTTTACTCTGTTGTACTGGTTATAGGCTTGTAAATTCATATTCATAGGCCTATATTCTATATTTATCAGTTTCTCGATCTAACAGTAACACTAACAGCAAGATGTTGATGTGATTTTATATTATATATATAAAAGAAACAACTGCTATGATATGCACACACGATTCTGTTTTCGTTAACAGGGAGATAAACAAAAAGCTCCAAACTGACGAGTAGCTGTACACATGCTATTTTTATAATGCAGGATGAACCCCTGACGAGGACTTACGAGGGCACCAAACCTAAATGGGGAATGGGCGTCAGCTCTTTTCAAGCCCACTATCTACAAAGGACCGAGCGCCCGCCGAGTGACAATAATTATCTACACGGAGGGCCTTCGGTTCGGTTTTTGAATTATGATACACGTACTGCCACTGGCAGTAACACTGGAAGTGTGCACCTGACATTCTCATTCTGACATAACTATCTCTCATCGTCGCATCTTCCTGCCATCCAGGCGATTCCTGAATGCCAGGGGTACACAGACTTGAGCAGTCAGCCTAGTGCATTGCAGGGCATATTAAATATGCAGTCAAACATCACCCATGAAAGGAATATTTTGGGATTTGCGGTAAAATGATCATGGTTCTTCTTTCTGCAGTAAATGGATGCGGTGTTCCATCGCGTTAGTGACATGGGCACACAAACGATTGGTTCGCTTACCTCCAACCACCACCAACTTGTATTCTGTCATTTGCCGGGAGGACACTGACCACTTGATCTGGGCAAAATAACCGCTACACACAAGATACGCAGTGCAAATACAACACAAACATCCACCACTGAACTCTATGCCACCACTGACTGATATTTCTTTCGGCTACCAATCTCGTGAGATTCACGACTCTAACGTGACCTCCTTTACGCAAAGTTCCCACCCATGGCGGGGTCTTTTTACACAGCTGTTCGTCACACGAGCTGGAAAGGATAAACTTCTCCTTTTCCAAGTATGGTTTGCAAAACATTAACTGCTGTAGCCGTAAAACTCATTCTTTTCATAACATTAGTTAACATTATAGTATTATACAGTAAACTCATCAACATTTTTACTTAAAGAAAATGTCTTCAGATCTCTTATTTCCCTACTTTAGCACAAATATCCTGACGGAGCTTCTAGCGGTGGCAATCTTATCTAAAAATAGCTTCCAATCACCAGCTGGCACTGGTCTGCCGGGGCATTCAACCACTCGATGTTCGCGGCAGGTCAGGCATGAAAGGAATGACCAACATGCTGACCTTTGTTTTGGCAGCAGTAAAAGGTAGAAAGCTACTTCTGTGTGTGTGTGTGTGCGCGCGCGCGCGTGTGTGCGTGCGTGTGTGCGTGTGCATGTGTTTGTGTGACGGCAAACACTGAACCCCACCCTTCCCTCGTCCACCTATGCCCCTCCCTGACCAACAATCAGTAATAACAATGATGTAAAAATTGATATTTTTTTTTAAAAGGGGGCGGGAGGGGGAGCGGGAGGGAGGGGGGGGGCTGAGTTGTTTACTAATAATAATAACCTTTATCGTAGAAAACGGCCCCACCGTGACGATGAATTGCCGCTCATTATGACTTGAAATACCTGCCGCTGACGGTGAATGTCACTGAGTGAAAGCAAGTTCAGCGTGTATGAAATACAGCAACAAAGTACACAAACTGATGCAAATAACCTCGGAATGCAAACATCTGAAGCTGATTTTTAAAGAATGAATAACCCCCTCCCATATCACCACCGCCCACCCGGTCTTTGCGGGCGTAAACTTGAAGAAACATTGAACGTGCCGGCATAACTTGACTTTGATGCCACTACAGTCCAAATCTTGCTTTTCGCCATCTTCCTCCTTGGCGGAGGAATGATGTCGTAACCTGGCCAGTGCCTCAGTGAAAACAAAGGCGAGTCCCAGTGCCAGCGCGGCGAGTGTGCCGCCTTCTTTTTCTCATTCTTTCTTGGTGCTTTACGTCCACCGGGAGGCGAGATGGCCTGTTAGGGACGGGCCAGTGTGCCGCCGACGTTGAGCCGGTTTAAGGCTCTACTCAGTGAGGTAAGCCAGAAGGACCGCGGTTCGAATCCGCTTCGGTTCGCCCTCCTCTGTTCAAAAACATGATGTCAGTGTCGTCGGTTTAGGCAGTGGACACTGTCACAGTGTCAGTCTCAGTTCTTCATTCGTATCAGAGATACTACAGCATGTAGTGTAGTGTCTCTGCTCTGACCTACAGGATGACATGCGTATGATCTCTGCATGCGTACCGTGGAGCGGTCGTACAGCGGCTGGGCAGTCTCGCCAGCCGTGGCCGGGCAGTCTCATCCGGAAGGACTTTTACACACTCACACTGACACACATTCACACATACACACAAGTGACGCTGACACTCAGTCACACACACACACACACACACACACACACACACACACACACACACACACTCACACACACACACACACACACACACACACACACACACACACACACACACACACACACACACACTGACACACACTACTGATACTGACACAGATCCATAGCAGTCCCTCACTGATAAACTGTGCCCTCATCCGTGCCAGTTTAATAAAGCTGAAAACGGCTTCACCTGAAGGTTCTCTACTCTCTCTCCCTCTCTCCTCTCTCTCTCTCTCTCTCTCTCTCTCTCTCTCTCTCTCTCTCTCTCTCTCTCACACACACACACACACACACACACACACACACACACACACACACACACACACACACACACTGACACACACACACTTGTAGTGACAACTGATAAAACTCTCACTGAAACTGACCACTGTCAATTTCCGACGATGCCGAGCGGCGGCGAGCGGCTGGGCAGTATCGGCTGGGATCATCATAGTGAAGTAATTATAGTGACTAGCACAGTCTCACTCAGTCGCGATTTTTCAATTCAACATCGCCGGGCTTTCGGTTTTCCGGCGGACTAGTTTCTTTTTTCTTTTCTTTTCACTGAGTTTTTCCTTCTCGCGGGTTTGTTCAATCAGTTTCAGTTTATGGGGTTGAGTCAGTTTATGCCAGATACCGGATGCGGCGTACTCCGGCACTGCGCGGGGAACTGACCTGAGACGGATAGTCACGAAACTTGATATGGCCACACTCAGTGAAACGCCTGCCCGCGCCGGGACTGAGCCAGACGGTTATATATATATATATATATATATATATATATATATATATAACCCGGCTTTCTCAATCCGCAGTCGCCGCTTCATCCGGCTCGGCTCAGTAAGCGGGTAGTTGTGACTGACAAAACGCATCCGGTTCCGACTGAATGGTAAAGGCATTTTCAGTAACACTAAAGGCAGGTAGGTAGGTAGGTAGTGTTGCTTAATGTCCTCAGATGTCAGTTGACATATTGGGGACAAGCTGAGACCAATGCCGAAGCATAGTTCAATATAGCTTTACGTCCACGGAAACCAGAAGGCTCGTTAGGATGCCGGAGGGCCCAGGACCGCGGCCACCTCGACTCTCACACAGCTCCTGAACTATGATTATGATGGCGGGGTCCTCACACAGCTCCTGAACTATGGCACTAAAGCCCGGGCTTGTTGTTGTTGTTGTTGTTGGTTGTTGTTGAAGTGTTGCTTTACGTCTGCAGAAACCGCAGGCTTATTAGGGACGGGAGCCCAGGACGGCCACCTCGACTTTCACACAGCTCCTGAGCTCTGCACTCAGTAAAGGCAAGAACTGAGACACCGAGTATTGTACCCAGCTGCCCGGCCGTTGCGGCAAGATGGGAAAGACTCAATTAAATAATCGCTGGTATTGACTTGAAGTGGGTGCGTCACGGGTGACGGTCAGTCATGCTAAGTGGCATATGAGCCTGAGCAGTCAATACTGAGCCGCCTGTGGGACACTGACGTTACCCACTCAGCCCCCCCCCCCCCCCCCCCCCCCTCCCGTTTTTGTTTCAAGTCAGTTCAGTTTGTCAGTCAGTTTTCCTTCTTGAAAGCGGGGGAAGGAGCAGCCGGCTGGGGCGGGACAGCCAGCCGCTGCCGGAGCCTGTTTTGTGTGTGCCGTCTCTCTCTCCCCTCCCCCGCCGCGTTGTGGTTGAGGGCGGGCTGTCAGTCAAACCGTTTGTACAGCTAAAGCACTGATTGTACCAATAGGAGCATCGGTTTACAACATCTCATGCCACAGTCCAGCTTGGAGGATGTCTCCGGAAAGCGAGGCTTGGGATGTGGAGTGGGAGTCGGAGTGGACACGCTACTATGACACACCCACTGACTAATCTTTGATCAGAAGGACACACCTCAAGCCTCGCTTTCCGGCACCCTTCCTCCTTAGAGGAGGCTGAATGTCGTAAACCGACGTTTGGACCCTACTATTTTGAGATCAGTCATGCCGATATTCATCCTGGAACATTCTTCCAAGCACTGGACACGAAAACAACATAGCTCAACCAAAAGCAAACGAACAAGTGTCCCGGGCTAGTTTCTGCATGCATTTTTCACCGCAGTTGTTTATCATAGTCGAGTGTCGTTTCAAAGTTGAAGCTTGATAAAGGCCCGGGATTACCCCGAAAATTCGCTTGTTGTGTTTTGTCCTAATAAACAGCATTCTTTTGAACCTTTTGTGGCTTCGGGTTTCATCCTGGAAGACCTGTCGTAAAATTCTGATCAGCAGATAGATCAGTATACCCTATGAGCTACCGGGAACCGATTGGCCGATATTCCGAAACGGCACAAAGAATCTCGAACGGCTAATACCTCACAATTTCTTGTCGTCTGCTACTTCAAGCGACCTCTGACCCCGAGAAACACAACTCGACAAACATGGCAGCAAAAAGACTTGGAAAGCTTGCTGTGAAGAACTCGTGTCTCTTCTTGTGTGACATGCAAGAGAAGTTTCGCCCCACCATCCAGTATTTCCCCCAGATCGTCAGCGTGTCGGCGCGGATGCTGCAAGCGGCCCGAGTGCTGGAGATGCCGGTGGTTGTCACGGAGCAGTACCCTAAAGGTCAGATCGAGATGGAGGAGAAACGTGGGCACTTAAAAATAATCCTGCAGTGTGCCTTCTTCTCCAATTTCGCTGTTTGCAGTTTGATCCCCTAAACCTAGTCCATTGATGTCGTGTAAGCACAACGCGTAGGAAGGATTTTTGTCCTAGTCTTTTTCTTCTTCTCTGTTACTCTGTAGGCTACCAACTTCTTAATTATCTTGATGTGTTGATCTTGATCTTGTACGTAGCCTGGTCCTAACTTTAGGTATAAATGCTGTTTATTTTTTATATAACAGAAGTTCACACTGAGGACGTATGGGGATGTTATATGAGAATGAATGAGGTGAAATGAATTTAAATAAAGAGAAGTGAAATGGAATACAATAAGATAAAATGATATCACCAAGAACTTATTCCTGGCTGTAAACTGAAAGGGGAGAAAAATCCCTGCATTGCTCTTTTCAGGTCTCAGACAAGACCAATCCGGCTAGCAAAGCGCTCCCCAGGGCTGGACCCCAACTGGCACAGCCCTAGCCCCTCAGCAACCCTACTCTGAATACTGAGAGGCAAACCAAAGAGAAATAAGCTAATAATAAGAGGGATCATGATAGACAGCATGCAGGTTATGTCAACACTAATGCCATCAGTTTGCAACAAATTAACTTATTCCGGGAAAAAAACATTGTTGGGGTTATTGGCTATTTTCCCTGCTGTAAGAGTCCTAGGCACAGAAGAAAATAAGCTAGGATGATTTTTTTTTAAATCTTTGTCCATCATAGTGATGGATTAAAAAAAAAAAACAGCTACTGAGCTAGTGGAACTATGGTGTAGTGTATATTGACTTGTCAAACAAAATCATATTGCATTGCTTTTGTTGTGAAATGTTGCTGCATTTTGTACTGTGCTGTATTGGTGTACACAGGCCTAGGTCACGTTGTCCCAGAGCTGGGTGTGAAAGAGGAGAAGATCTTCCCCAAAACATGCTTTTCCATGGTGCTACCAGAAGTGGAGGAGTACATGAAACAGTATGGTGGTGAGATGCATGTGTGACTTGGCTTACTTTCTTTTTTCATACATGTATGCAGCTCAGTTTTTTCTTCTTCCTTGGTTCTTATGTGTTATGATAAAAATTAATGTGTTTTGCCCTAATATAACCTGTGATGGTTGACTGGGTGTAAAACAGTTCCTTCCTTCATTTTTTGGTTGTATATGGTTATGTATTATATGCAGCTTTTGTATATATTTTTTTTTTTTTAAATTTCACTCAAAAACTGTTTTGCAGACAATATGCACACAAGCATTGTAGCTGACACTCTCACCTGTTCTACTTTGTATGTATGTTAATGTCTCTCTTTCTCTCTCTCTCTCCTAACCATCTCCTCTCCACCTCATCTGCACACAGACACATGCACAGACACAAACACATATGACAAGCAGGAGGTATTGGCACCATAGTGAAAAGTACATAGTTGGATGTCAGTTGTCACTTCAGTGACCAGATGTGTTTTTCTATAGCTTGTCATAAGCCCGACTTCTTTCAAAAAACAAGTTTGGTACAACCTTTAAACATCTACATCTGAGGTTGTAGTACTTTGCCATTGGCATTATTACGTCAAGTACCTTGTCAGTTACCACATCATCTTTTATGCCAAAAATTACCATTTGCTCAGTAATATTGAAAGAACACACACACACACACACACACACACACACACACACACACACACACACACACAACACACACACACACATATATATATATATATATATGTATATATATATATAATGTATTGCTTGTAATCCATTATGATACACGCTTCCAAAAGGTATTGGTGTGAGTGCAGTCCCAGAGGAGGTGTCATTTTCTTTTCAATTTGTTTTACAAAACGTTCATCTGTTGGAATCAGTTACCTTACTTCTATACAAATAGTCATTTGTTGTTAGAATTCTGTAAAGTATTATCTACTGAAGACCATTTCAGTTTTGTGTTTGAAGTTAAATTCTTAAAACTCTAGTAGATATTGGGCCAGTCTAGACCTAAAAAGGCGTTATTCCATTTTGTCACTGCTTTCAGCAGCAGGATAGTGTTTTGACATGATATGTTTTGGATTGCATTTGTTCCTATTATTATTATCATGCCGGTGTGGCATTTGTTTTGAAGCTTAACAAAAATTGGTTCATCCATTTATAGAAAGAACAAGCAAAGATGCAGGTGTACAATAAGGAAAGGAAGAAGTGCAGAGAAAAAAACAAAGATAGGATTTATACTGCATAGTTTTACATTAAGATGAAAAGCAAAGAAGAGAGAAAGAGAGATATGACAATTAATTTTACAATTGGAGAAGAAAGAAAAAAAGTGATTTGTTTTGCTATGATGCTAAAATTTAGAGGCTTGCTGTCATATATTATCGTGTATTTCCCCTTGTCCTTTTCTTTTCTTGAGGGTTTTGGACAAAAGCCATTTCACCGCAGGTTTTTGATGTGTAATTTAAGGCTTTGTTTTGTTTGTACAAAAAAGATGACAGACTGAGCAAATATCACTGTCCTCATAAATCTGCTGAAGTGTTCTTCAGTACTAAATGTTAAACTTAAACATTTGAACTGTAGCAAGACCACCAAGAATTTGACAATTGTGTGTGTTTTGAATTATGTTATGCATGAGTGACGTGTGTGTTTGTGTGTGTGTGTGTGTGTGTGTGTGTGCGTGCATGCTTGTGTAAAACAGAATAATTTTTTTTGTAACACTATGACTTTAGTTTTAGTTTTTTCTTTATTGTTCCAACACATTCAAAACTAAACATTTCACAGACTGTCTGAGATTGTAACTATGTCTTTCTAAGCTACATCCAATGGCAATACCAACAAAATATTCAACATCAATTAATGGACCCAGGCACTCAGACCTTTAGAATTGAACCTTGCTGGTCATATACTAAATAAAAGGAACTGCCCATGATGTAAATAAAAGGAATAATCTACCCAGTGATATGTCCACACAAACACCAAACAGTTTGAATATTAATGGTACAGTGGAACCTCTCTTTTTAAAACAACTAGCCTTTTCAAAACATTTTTTTTCCCCTTCTCAGCAGGTAGTAGGAGAGATCAAAAATAAAAAGTAATGAATCTGTTTTATAACACTCCCTTTATTTTATATTCAATTTCTAAACTTAGTTTGATCAATGACAGATGAAACATGTCCTTCAGTTGTGCCCTATTTTATATTCAGTTTCTAAACTTAGTTTATCAGTGACAGAGGGAGCACATCCTTCAGTTGTGCCCTGCCTTTTTAGAGCAGCCATGTCAAACCTGGTCCAAGCTGCTGAATCTGCTATAGAAGCTGTGGCCTCTCAAACAGTCCCTGTGGCAGACTGTCAACTTTGCCGTGGAGACCAACCTGACTATTTAGCATGGCAAAGGAAATGGAGAAGAATCAGCGATGGACAACTGGACTGACTGCATACAACAAGCCTCCTAGCTCCCTCATGTTGCTTTGTGCATGACTGCCTTGATATCAGGCACTAAAGGGGGCATGCTCACACTGCCCAAGAACTAGATCAGAGGCAGCTGGTAGCTGTCA
This sequence comes from Alviniconcha marisindica, assembly GCA_018857735.1. Classification (NCBI taxonomy): domain Eukaryota; kingdom Metazoa; phylum Mollusca; class Gastropoda; family Provannidae; genus Alviniconcha; species Alviniconcha marisindica. Next base: position 213,784 of record JABMCL010002064.1, read on the forward strand.
GGCCAGCTGTGACACTTGATGGCATTTTTGACAGCGAGACCCACTAAAGATCACTGATCAGTGCATGGAAACAAAAATTGAATTAGCTGAGCATTTTAAGGCAAACATCATCGCTTTCAGGTTTTTATCTTGATCTCTTCTACCTGTTGGAGAAAGGCCAGCCTTCTTGGACAAAGGATGTTTTGAGAAAGCTATGTAGTTCCATTAACACCACCCTAAAAGTCCAACCAAAGTATTTTAGCAGAGTCAAGGTGGTCCATGGTGCAACCAAAGTATTTTAGCAGAGTCAAGGTGGTCCATGGTCAGTGGTTCATTTACATGGCAATGTGAAAGGAAAGGTTTCAGAAAAATGTGGTCTAAAAAGAGGGCTTGGTCTCTCACCAGGGCTTCCACTGTAATGACATAATGATAGTCACTGGTCCAGTAGGTTGTACCAGACACATTTTAGACAATTACTGTTGCATGCAGGACCCAGTCTATTGTTGCATGCAGGAACACCAGTCTGAATTATATTAGAATGGCGATGATTGTTGAGGACAGGAACAACAAACAGTCTGTAACAGTATCAGAATAGTGATGATTACTAGTTTAGTATGTTGTACTTGTAGTAAATTATAAGCGTTAATTATTGTTTACAAACAAAAATGAGTACAGAAGGCTCTTCATATATAATGCCTTCAAAGAACATATCTTTTTTTTATTTTCATTATTTTTTAGAGCTGACATCACTGCATGACAAAATTATCATTATATATGTCAAATTTTGTTGTGTGGAATACTTCTGCTCAGGTTTGTTTTGCAGAAATGAAACTATGGGCAATTAAGTTCTAAGAGACAATTGTATTTGTGTAAAGTATTCAACAGGGTGAAACTGCATGGGTGTACTTGCATGAAATTATGCATCTTTTACCAAATCTGTGCAAGTAATGTAGATGATGGGATCATTGCAATTTTCAGCACCAACTGGTAATACTCCATAGTGTCCCATGCCATAAATGATGGGACCATTGTGATTCTCAGTGTCAGCTGGTAATGCTCCATAAGTCTCATGGCTGTGTAGTGCAGTGTAGGCCTTCAGAAGTTGCAAATGTACTAATAGTCTGCTGGGCTTGCAAATATAAAAGTTCACTAGCCCAATGGAATTATTACTAGCACAAGATTTTCATCCCAACATTTTTCTTGAAAAATTTCTTCCATTCCACATTCAGCCTTGCATTCAGCCAGACGACACTGTTCTGATTCTTCTAGGATCATCAGGAAGTTATCCATCATTGCAGAAGGCAAAATATTACTCATCTGATGGGCTAGTGGTTTCTAGTCTCTACTCTTCTGGAGACTTTTGTCTTGGGCATGACCAGGCAAGTGTATTTCTGCAGCCCTGCAGTGGCATAGTTTTCTGCTAAACAAAGATGAATTGGTCATTACACTTCCTTTGTTTATAATCTGGGCTCACATTACAGCTCTCTTTGGTGCCTTTTATACAGGTTCCTTACCAACTTGAGCCTGGCTGAATGATGACTTTGGTTTATAGACGGACATACACACACATCAAAGTCTAGCAAGATGTGAACATGTGTTGCAGATGTGAAGTCTGTGGTGTTGTGTGGCATTGAGACCCAGGCATGTGTCCTACAGACAGCTTTAGACCTGATAGAGAAGGACTATGATGTGCACGTCATAGCCGACGCCTGCTCTTCACGAAGTATGGTTGACAGGTAAAAATGCTTTGATTAAAATTGTACTTGTGTGTTTGAAACTGAGGGGGTGTCTGTCATACTGTTGTTGTTGTTTTCTTTCTCACTTTTGTAAACTTGACAGAAAAAAGCTAAGATGTGCATTTCTATTCAGTAGATTATTCTGTGTATGTGTGCATGTGTGCAAATGTGTGTGCATGCATGCACATCATCATGTGCCCATATATTTGTGTGTGCTGTATGTGTGTGTGTGTGTGTGTGTGTGTGTGTGTGTGTGTGCATGCATGAGTTGATGCAATCATGTGTGCATGTGTTTGTCATAAAGACAAATGCTGTACAGAAATAGCACAAGTAAACATTCCAGGTTTAGAAATACATCCAGTTTTGACTGTCATATCGTGATCTTATCAGCGTTTGAATTCTGCTATTTATCTCACTTCATTGTTATCAGAGTTTGTTTTCACTGCTCACATGTATTCTGAAACAGGAACCGTACAGTACAATAATTTTTCCCTGTATAAATTTACAAGGTCACTTTCAAGGCTACATAACCCAAGCCTTGGTTTAGGTCAACTGAGATACCTACTGTACAAATTATCTATGCCCATAGGTAATGTTCATTGGAATCATGTTTTCAACATGAATCTTGCTTTATTTATGGACATGAAACTTTTTCCTTTAAAAAAAACAAAGAAAAAAAAAAACATTGTATAAATGTTCTTTCATTATCAAGGCATATAGTATAAAATGTGCTCTTCTTTTATTGGTAATTATCCAAATACAAAGATGGAAAATCAAAGAGTACATGTATGCGTGTATTTTTCTTAATCTAATAGGTATCAAAACCGAAATTCATGCTTGGTAATGCTGTCATGGTCAATATTTTCGCATTTGTCATGCAATGGTTGGTAAAGAGTGGTATCATTTTCCTTCCAGTGTTTTGTTTGGAAATTATCCTTTGTTTGGAACTGAATGTCAAAGAGCAAGTAGTTCTCTCAGTCACCATGGACCGTTCCCAAGGAAGATTCATGGGGTGAGGGCATCAAGGTAACCAAGACCAAAAGCAAGGCTTAAGAGCGTAGGCCATGGTGCAGACAACAAATTGTCTATATTCTCTCACCATTTTTATCCACCCCAGCCTTACTTTTGATCTTGTGGCCCATCATGAACTATCTCCTTACAAATGGCCCATGAGCTTGTCATTTTCATAGACTGAAACATTCTGATTGGTGTAAATGCTTTGATGGGACAGTTGGACATTGATGTGAATGTCAGTGTCTTGTTTAAGGGCATGCGTGTGCGTGTTGGTTTTGTTAAATCATCTTCCATTTTTGTCCCAGGATGTATGCCCTGCAGAGGATGCAAGAAGCAGGGGCCTACCTCACAACCAGCGAGAGCATGATGCTTCTGTTGTGTCGTGATGCAGCTCACCCCAAATTCCGAGACATCCAGAAAATCATCTGGGATCCAGCGCCTGACTCTGGACTCCTGACAGGACTTCCGCAAGATGGATCGTCAGTCTAGACTATGCTTGAACTGTGTGAGCACAAGACACTTGGTGGAGATCTGATCCAGACAGTTTGTACATTATGGGTCAACATTTATGTAATGTGTGCCACAAGGGAGGTGATATTTTTGCTAAGAACAGGATCAGAGCTTGTGATCTGCCACTCTTTTTGTTTTACAGCATGCAAGTTTTATATGTGCCAGTTTGCCCCCTGCCTTTATCATGTAATGCGAACACATCCATCATTCACAGTGCTGTGTTGAGGTTAACCTGTGTGCTGGGTAAAGAGGTCGTGTAGTATGACATCTATACTAGTACAAAAAAAGATGAACCATATCACAGCCGAGTCCTAGTTAGTTTTCCCCCCTTTATCCTCATCTTAACTAGTATTCCATAGCTCAGTAGAGTCACACTATCCCTTCATCCACTGGGTATATCATTGTAGATCATGGACATTGTTTGATTGGGTTGTTGGGTGCTGTTTAATTGGGTTGCTGGACACTGTGTGATTGGGTTGCTGGTTTGTAAAATAATAATTTTAAAAAAATGCCTTTATTGTTTCGGAGTAAATCAGAATGGTTACTGACAATATAGACAGCACACACGTACTGGTGATGGGAATTCTTAATAAGGATGTACTGTTTGCTTTGCTTTGCCTGCAATGCAAGAATGGAAGAAAGTATTCATGTTTGCTATCAAATAAATGTTAAAGTGCACTGTTGATGTATACAGCACAAGAAAAAAAATTCACAAGTGTGTGTGTGTGGTGTGTGTGTGTGTGTGTGTGTGTGTGTGTGTGTGTGTGTTTTGCAATTATAATATCTACCATTTGTACAGTGTATTATTAAACATCACAAGCAATATTGCAGCCAAGTTAAAAAAGAAGAAGAACATTAGTACTGGCTGAGAGGAAAGAAAACTGTAACTGGTACTGGCTGAGAGGAAAGAAAACTGTAACTGTACTGGCTGAGAGGAAAGAAAACTGTAACTGGTACTGGCTGAGAGGAAAGTAAACGGTAACTGGTACTGGCTGAGAGGAAAGAAAACTTTGACTGGTACTGGCTGAGAGGAAAGAAAACTGTAACTGGTACTGGCTGAGAGGAAAGAAAACTGTAACTGGTACTGGCTGAGAGGAAAGAAAATGTTAATTGGTACTGGCTCAGAGGAAAGAGAACATCAACTAGTACCAGCCCAGAAAGTCAAAATATGCGTTAAAAATAGAAGATCAAAATAAATGAATGGACTCACGGAGACCGTTTGACACATGATGTGCAAGCTGAATTCAGACACCTATTCTTCAAAGTAGTTTCTCCCTCACACTCTGCATAGCGCTGTTTGCAATATGTGAAGTAACATCATATCAAAATGTTCTCACAAAAATACCCCCCCCCCTCCTCCCCCCAAACAAAAACATGATGTAGAACAAGATGACAGTTTCTACATAAGTGTATGTATCTACACCAACTGTTTTCACACACACACACATAAAAAACAATTTCTTTTCTTTTCTTTTATTAAGAACACAACACAAAACAAAAGCAATTTTTTTTATAGAACAAGCTGCAGCACACTCGTGAAACTTACTACATCAGTATATTCTGGGTCGTCCATATAAGCCCACTTTGGGGCAGGCAGGAATTGCCATGTCAGTAAATTTACCTTCCATATAAACCATAAGGTATTTCTCAAGGGCAGGCAAAAATTGCCATGTCAGTAAATGTACCTTCCATATAAACCATTAGGTATTTCTCAGGGGCAGGCAGGAATTGCCATGTCAGTAAATGTATCTTCCATATAAACCATTAGGTATTTCTCAGGGGCAAGCAGAAATTGCCATGTCAGTAAATGTATCTTCCAGATAAACCATTAGGTATTTCTCAGGGGCAGGCAGAAATTGCCATGTCAGTAAATATCTCTTCCATATAAACCATTAGGTATTTTTCAAGGGCAGGCAGAAATTGCCATGTCAGTAAATGTATTTTCCACACATTCAGGCACTTCACAAATTGCTATATCAGTTACAGAAAGAAAGAAAATCTTCCATGTAAACAAACCATTGATTAAGCATTCCACAGGGACAGGCAAAAACGGCTACATCAGTAAAAAGTATCTTCCATATAAACCATTAGGCACTTCACACACACAGGCAGAAAAGTCACTATATGTATCACCATAAAAACCATTAAGTACTTCACAGGGATGTCAAACAGAAATTGCTACATCAGTAAAAGTATCTTTCATGCAGACACAAAGTGAGTGCATGTATCTCCTGTTAAAAAACTGAGTACTTCACAGGGACATCAGGCAGAAATTGCTACATCTGCAAAAGTATCTTCCATATAAACCATTAGGTATTTCATACAGACAGGCAGAAAAGTCAGTGCATGTATCTCCTGTAAAAATCGTTGTTGAGTACTTCATAGGGATGTCAGGCAGAAATTGTCAGGGAATCAATATATTTTTCATACAAACAATTAGGTACTTAACAGAGGCAGGACATGCTTGTGGGTGTGTGGGCATTGTTTTCGCTGTGAATGGAGAGGTGGTGGAGGGTAGGAACATGAGTAATGACTGTGCACTTAATCAATCTCAGAAGTGATGTTTTACTAAATTTTATTGTTATATTTTATTTGTATATGTTTACCTTTGTTATGTTGAATTGTCTAAATGTCTTTTTTGGGGGGTAAAATTCTAGTGACCCCAAAGGCAAATTTTCATTTTATGCACATATTATGAGACATCAAATTCTTCCGTATTAATAACCGATGCTTGTTGCTGTTGGTGGAAGTGTCCTCTGAAAAAGAAGAAAAGGCATGTATGGAATAACTGTGGTAAAAGTTGCACAACTGAGCTTTTACCAAAGTTTTTGTGTAAAAACAAAATCAGCTGGTAAAAACTAAAAAAAACTTTTAATACAGTTTAGTTTCCGTAGTTGAACAGAATCTTTTCCTCATTAGTGTATGGGGGTGGGGGGGGGGGGGGGGGGCAGCAGTCTGAATCTCTCCCTTTAGTTTTTGCGACTGCCTGCTAGCAGCACAGAAGCTTAAGACAAACAGCAGGCGACACACTGACCCTAGAGACTAGCGCACACCTGCACTTCACACAGACTGAAGTGCACCGTACAGAGCTAGTGCCATGTGCTGACCTTGCTATGCTGCACACACAGTGGCGATAACAGCACTGCGGTCTGTGAGAGTGGGTAAAGGGACAAAGCAGCAAAACTGGGGTGGTTGATTGCAAAATATTTTACTCATTAAGACTTGCAGCCAAAGGTTGTGTATTAAATCAGCTCTGTAGAGAAAAGAACAAGGTTTCTGTCAACACTAAACATGCTGTATAAAACAGCAAAACACATGCTGTACAAGACACACAAAAACAACACAGAAATCACAGAGATTTGAGCACTCCATCGCTGACCTAATTTTTCCATGTTATTCCCGTGATACTAAGTTATGCAAACGGATTTTTGCATGAGTAATGCTGTCACGCTCACAAACCTACATGCATCTACTTTAGTGACATCAAGCTAAAAGTCATGATTCACCTACCTTACACTTGAAGTGGTCCTCATTGGTTGCTCAACAAATAGTAATCTATTCACAAGAACACATGCACTCCAAGCATTTCAGACACTACTCACAGTGCTTTGGGACACGTCACATGATGTGTACTGACACTGATTTGCTAGAAATCATATCAAACATGACAGTGATTTACAATATTTGTGATACCTATTTTGTTTGTTTTTTCTACATGTATCAGTAGTTTGATTTCACTGCCTACATTCAAAATATACATGAAAATAAAACCTGTTATATAGACATTCAAGTCCTGAAGCACATGTAAAACTTTGTCGTAACCATGTGTGCTCCTAATCTGCAGCATGTGAAGCATACAGTTACGTGGTTTTGTGTGTGTGAAGAGGGCATCAGCTGGTGGAAGAGAGGTGACGTTACTGTCACGTGTTCTTTCATTAACACGCTGTGTTATGTGTTCTTTCATTAACACTCTGAGCTGCTCCTCCTTGCTCTTCAGTCCCCAAACGCATTTTTTCAGGCAGCTGATGGTTGATGGCACTTGAATGTTTATGGTCTGTATCTTCAACAACGTTTATTCCAAAAATCAACAGAATTTCATCAGAGTACAAAGTGTCCGCTAACTTCTATTTCACACGTTCTCCACACAGTCTACAAAGAGATTTCTTTCTCCTTGCGTGTGCAGTTAATGAATAGTCAGCTGAAAAACCACTCTCCATGACGGAAAAGGGATGCACACATACACCAGCTAAGTCATTATGTCACGTTATATCACAGGTTACAGGACTGAATCATGAAAACGAACAACTGGTTTTAACAAAGAAGAGACTGGATTAATAAACACACCAACATTCATGCAATCAAAAATCCGGGCTTTGCCACAGTATGCGATCGAAACTGTCACAAAATGCTGCAAGATACAGGTAATAACAAAGAAGGCCCAGTTTCCACCGGTGCCGGAATGTCTGATGTGACCTGGGGTCAGGCTGAGTGCATTGGGGGTGAGCCGGTCAACTAAAGAGTGGGAAATAGCTGAGACTGGCCTGCTGTGGGAAGGGGGGCATGGGCATGGAGAGGGCTATGCTGTACAATACACTGATGAGGAAAACTTAATGCTACTACCTAATATTTATCTGCTACATTTCTCTCCAGCACAGCCACTCAGAGCTCTGTGTAACCTCTGTCAGCCCTCCATTCCAACCAAACAATCTGCATCTGATACTGGTGCCTTTGTCATCATCCCTCAAAACACAAAAACATCTGATGAAAGATCTTTCTCTTGCACTGACCCATCTGTCTGCAACAGTTTGGCTGAAATGCTCTGCCGTCAGAACTCATCTGTTGAAGAAATATTTCTAAACCTTCCTGCAAGTGGTGTGTCACTGTCCCTTTACAACAATAGTAGCAACTACTATTGTTGTAAAGTGCTCTGTATCCCTCCCCCCCTCCCCCCCAACTTAATAAAGATCAAGATGTATAAATCCTTATGAAGGGGTGTCCCTGTCAGTGCCCTCTTGGTGCACCCAACTGGAATAGCAATCATGGTGTTCATACGACTACATCTTAAGAAACAAACAACTAAAACAACAAACAACCAAAGTCGAATCCATGGAGAAAAAACAAACAAAACAAGAAAAACAAATGCATAAAAATACACAACAACAAATGTTAAAACATTAAAAACAAAGCAAAGATGGAGACTGTGAAAGTGAGCTAAAAATAATTCATAATTATACTTACACCTGTGACGGCTTTCGTTTGAACCAATAAACAGTGATGGCAGTGATGATACCAACTGCACCAATGAAACCACCGATAGTGGCAGCAATGAGGAACCCTTGGTTACTTTTAACGGAGCTTGACCCCAGTGGTGTGTTGTTCCCTGTGCTTTCTTTAGTTATGTTGCCACTTTGTCTGGGGACTGAAACGATAAAGAACTGATTGATTCAGATTTAGCCCCTGAGTTAAAAAACAACAACTGTTGTGTTGAGGAACTTAAGAAATCATGTTTTCTATCTCTTTTTTTCAAATCCAGTCTGTCTGCTCCACTGACTTACTGATTTTACAAGAAAAGAAATCTCTGTGAACTGAGGGCCTGAACTCAATGGGTAAGTGTACACACTGCCTGAGGCTAAAATACAAAGATAACATGTGTCAAGTCAGCTATAATACTTGAAGGTGTTGACATGCATAATACAGTCTAGGTGATGTAAGCAGAATCACCAGGGATGGATCCATAGTACAAAAACACTGATGTAAGACCAATAGGGCCTTTTTAAAACAAAATACTTCATTTCAATTTCCATTTTATCCTCTTCTACCTGATGGAAAAATCGCTAACTGTGTGTATGTGTGTGTGCATGTATGTGTCTGTGTCTCTCTCTTTGTCCCCTACACTCTCCCTGTTTCTGTCTCTCTCTCTCTCTCTCTCTTCATCTGCACATGACTCACAGAGGCACTGTGTGATGTCAGTAGCCCCCATGACATCCCATGTGAGGTCATCAGGACAGGCTTTGCAGTCGGTGGAACCCAGTTGGTCCTGATACTGACCCAGAGGACACAAAACACACTGACCACTCTCCTCATAGAAACCAGGTGGACAATCCACTGCAAAAGAAATTAGCACCAGTGGTACTCAGCAACAAGTGGAATAATTTACCAACACAAATATTGTTATAGTTGTGATGAATGCTACTGTCAAGGCCATTTGTAATATAGCTTCATTAATTTGGTGAAAGACAACTTGGTGAAGATGTTTAGTCACTTTGGTCCTTAATATGGAAACAGCAGGCTATCTTCACCCTGCAAATCATCTTCAGTGATTTGGCACAGAAGCACATCCATGCCAGTCCTCTTCAAACATATTTGTGTAAGTGATTTGCTGAATTTTGTTTCTCCCTGACTCGGCCTTCACATCTGACTGAGTGTTAAATAACAAGTGACTGACTGGGCATTAAATACCAAATAACTCAGTTGGGCAGTAAATATCAAATAACAACTCCACAGGGCATCAAAGACCTAATAACTCCACAGGGCATTAAAGATCAAATAATTCCACTGGGCATCTATCGACTGATCAGATCAACTGATCAACTAGTAACTCCGCTGGGCATTAAAGATCAATTAGTAACTCCACTGGGCACTGAAAATCAAATAACTTCACTGGGCAATTAAGATCAAATAATAATTCCACTAGGAATTAAAGATCAAATAATAACTCATCTGGGCATTAAAAATCAAATAACTCCACTGGGAATTAAAGATCAACTAGTAACTCCACTTGGCATTAAGGATCAAATAACTCCTGCGGGCATTACATATTAAACAATAAGTATAATGTCGAACTCAAACTCAAAAACTTTAATACTCAAGGATCGTAGTGTTAGGTCCATTTGGACCTATCTAACAGCCAGTCCTTGCTATATTACAACCACAAATATCCACAGTATAAGTAGGTTTCAGTGAAATACGTTCAAGAGATCGGCAAGTAAGGCACATACTTTTGATTCAGAGCCAATTTCTATGGAAGCTTATGACATCTTATTCAATTATAGGTATATGATTACCGCAGCCACCCTTGGACGATGAAGTACCCGGAGGACAGACAAGGTAGGCCGTGTATGAGGAAGCATTGACATCAGGCATGATGTCTGTGTTACCCACAGTGATGGTGAACAGACTCTGGGTGTCATTGATGGCAATCATGGCAGCTGATTGGTCGACCAGTGACAGCAGAGTTGCATATTGCTCGACAGAGGAGTTACCATCTGATACAATGTGACAAGTGTTAAAAACAAAAAACAAAAACAAAAAAACTGCAAAACTTGGGTATTATAATCACAAAGTCTGCATCAGTACAAAGCTTCATAATATTAATAAGCTACTTTTTTTTCTGCTGTCTATAACCATTACTTTGCTGTCTTTGTTTACTGCTACTAATAAATTAAAGTACTGATTCTGAAAGTGGTGTAAATCAACAACTCACCTAGAACTGTAGCACAACACATGCATATCCCACAGTGGTAGAACAAGGTTTGTCACCTTGCATGGCAAAATACCCCCCCTACCCCCACCCCATTGTATGCTTTGATAATGTAAATCACAGTGCTAGTGCCAGATAATATGCCCACTTTGTTTGCACTTGGTCCTGTTATTAATAACGGTACATTACACTAGTGTGTTTGCAAAGAAATCAGCGGTCCAAACAAATATAGGATTGAGCAACACTTAATAAAGTTTTGAACCTTTGCTGTTACCTTGACCTTGAACACAGCTACCTAATAGTTTCACAATCAGAAGTCCAGAAAATAGAAATGGTCATATTTTGATATGAGCCCTCACTGCAACCTTTACTTGAAGATATCAAAGCAATCCTTTTGTATGAACACCAGCTTATGATGATACATCACCATACCAAGTTTGGTTACAAAAGGTTGAGTGATTCAAAAGATATCATCAGCCAAACATTAATGCAAATTTTCAACCTTCACTGTGGCCATAAACTTGAACTCAGCAATCCAATCTTTTTCATGCAACACTCTGGCTTATGACAATCTACCATCAAACAGAGCCTGGTTGCATAAGAATCATTAGTTCAGAAGATATAATGATGCACCACCATACCATGTTCGGTTTGAAAAGGTGGAGTGCTTTAGAAGAGATCGTTTGGACAAAACCAGGACGTAGTGATTCTGATATACCCCACCTCCTGAACTTGATTATGGTAGTAGTGGGGGGAGGGAGAAGTGGGAATAAAAATGCTCTACAAACAAGAGCGAGAGCTTACTTTGATCCTAATGTGACACTGTCATTGAAGTCCGCAGTCAGGTTAACCGTGACGCTCACTGGGCCCCCACTTCGTCTACGTCGGCTGGATCCACTGAGGTCACACTTGCTCTGGACATCAATGAAGCAGGCATCTTGAAGGCGGCAGGGAAGCTGCTGCAAGTTCTGCTCCACCTTGTACCTTACAGTGTCCTTCAGACCGCAGTCCGTGTTGCTGTAAGGAACAGTGGTGGTGGATGTTGCCGAAGTGGCTGTCTTCATCACTGCAACAGTGATGATGGTGACAACTCTCTCCATTTAGACAGCCCATTCATTTGTCCATTGTACAGTTGTTTGCACATATTCATTGTGTATGTAGCCTGTTGAATAGACTAGCAATGGGACATAGACAAGATTCACATTTAATTAGTAACAAGATTTTAAAGTCAAAACATAGGAAGTTAAACAAAAAAAGATGTATAAATACCACCATTTATCCCCACCCCAGCCCCTACTCTCACTGCCCCATCTCCAGCCACTGTGATTAGAACTAATGATAAAGGAGGGTGGAGAACAGTGATGCACTTTGATGGCCAGTGTACCCCACCTCCCCTGACAAGCATCACAAAATGGTGCACAGTTAAACAGCGTCTCTAAAGGCAGGCTGACTCACGTGTACACGATGGGATATGGTGATTCGTCACGACGTTGGCAGTATCTCTCTCAAAGTTCCACCTGTAACTGGTCTCCTGCCCACAGGTGTACTGCACTTCACTGATAGCAGAGACATAGCCATAAGAACAGCCAAGGGTGCAAGTCTTACGGTAGGGGCTGAAGGACTCGCTGCATGAGAACTTTGTTCCATGTGGCTCTAGCAGCTGGCTGCATTCTGGTGGTGGTAAAACAAGCAGACATATATTGGAGAAAGTAAGATAATAGTATCACTAGTGGGGTCTTTGAACGCCCTTTCTCAAATGAGCCCTAGGTGCGTACATTTCATACTCAAGTTAAAAAAGGCAAAAACAAACCAAAAAAACAACCAACATCAAAACACATGATACCAGATGACAGACATTCTATACAGGACACTATTCACCTAGGGATGAGGGATTTTTTCTTCTTCTTAATTTTGCAACAAAACATAAGGTAGTGGTATATATATATATATGCGTGTAAAGATGCATTCATTGACATAAATACACCCATTCACTGGTATATTATGAGGAAAGTACTGCATGTGCATTTATTGTAAGAATACATTATATATATATGTCACTTCCCCCCTCATCCCTTCTTAGTCATAAGAATGTGCTCCTCCCCCTCCCCACCATTCCCCTCCCTCCACCTGCGTGTGTGTGTGTGTGTGTGTGTGTGTGTGTGTGTGTGTGTGTGTGTGTGTGTGTTTTATTCCCTATTACTACAGGTTGTTCAGTCATTATACTGCTCTTATATTTATGCTTATTGTATACTCTCTTCTCTGTATTGTGAGACATTTCTGTTGTAATGCACTGTGGCATCCAAAGAAAAAAGAAAGAAAAAAAGAAGAAGAAAAAAAGGGGAAAATGGTGCAGAGATGTCAGGGAAGTGGGGTTATTCTATATATAGGAAAGTATGGAGGTAGACTGATTGATGGTTACTCAGAGAGTCCGGGTAACAGAGAGGGAGGTCTGGGCTGCTTGAAAAAAATGAAGAAGAGAAGTTTGAACCTACTGGGTGATTCAGGCGGGGTTGTTAACTCCCTTGACTTTTGCCCAGCATTGCTTAAGTCCCTTGGCTGCTTTTACATCTGGTGTGTACTTTCTTCACGATGGAAGGCGGTGACAGTGTATTTGCAAATTTGACACTACCAACTTTAAAGGCATTTTTGGTGGCCCGTAGTCATAATGTGTCTGGCAATAAGCAATAACTTGTTGCTCGTGCTATAGGATGCCCCCAAACACATTTTTTCTACGAACTCGTGATCTTCTGGTCAGCCAAAAAACAATGCAAAGACACTTTTTTTCCATCCTCCATCCCCTTTCCACGGTAATTTTTGCAACTGCAACAGTATTGGCATTTGTACTGCTTTGCGATTCTAGGTTCAACTTCTACTGTTATACACAGCATGAAGCAACACCTACTCAGAAATTGGCCCAGAAATGCGCTGTGACCTCTTGCAACTTCTTGCGCAAAAGATTACAAAAGGCATTCACTCTAGCAAACCAGCTTCACTGAATCGCCCAATAGAATCAGGTTTGTCATTTTCCTTTCCCCATAAACAATCTGACAGCCACTTTCATGTCTTTCACAAGGTGCTTGAGGTCTGTCCCATATTTACATACCTGCCTTTTCATATTCACAAAAAAGAACCTGAGCTGTTAACTATGCATGAAAATTGGGGATTAGAGATAGCTCAGTGGTAGAGTGGTGGACTTGTGATTGAAAGGTTTCTGGTTTGAGTCCCACCAGGAGTGGCAGGAGAATTTTCTTTTCCAGGGTCAACTGGTATCTGTTCTGCTCCCATGTTACTGCAGTAGCATGTAAAAGATCCAGGTCATTCTACCAAAAATGCAGGTGGCACCTAAAAACACACGTACTGTGGCTTCAAATAAAATGACACTCTAAAGTGGTGCATAGTTGTATTATAGTGTACACAGAACTTGCACCGAGACAGCAGCAGTTTTATGTGGCACCAGCCATGTAACCACTAAACAGCGCTGTAACCACTTCAGTGAATATTCAAAAGGCGCTGTGTAAAGCCACAGTCACTCATTCAAAGTCTCATATGACTAGAGTGCAGTGGGTCTGCTTAGAAGCAGTGAATATCAATATATTATAAATTATATGCCACTGAGAAGCACTTTAGGCTCATATCAAGATGAGGTGCTCAACAAGTGTTCAAATAATTGTATAAAAATAAATAAAAGTAGTGAAGGCAAAATGAAAAAATATTTTTTTCGTAAACTCTGTGCTACTCTATAATGGGTATGACAACAGTGAAAGCCCAGTTGCCTGTTTAAGTCTGACTGTCTGATTAGTTCTCTGTTTTACTTTTATTGTTACACTGTCAACACCTAGCTCATTCTGTAATTAACCATCAGTTCACTTTTATTCCAAAGAATGATCACAGAAATGTTGCTAAAGAGTTAATGCTCTCCAGTTTGTCCATCACCTGGGCATGTTGCAAGGTTGCACCTCCGTGTCTGATTGGTGGGACCATCACATGCATCACCACCATTGGCTGGAATGGGGTTGTCACATGATCGTTCACGAGACTCCGTTCCATCACCGCATGTGCTTGAGCACGGAGTCCACTCAGACCAGTCAACCCAGCCACCATGCACTGAAAAAAAATGGATACATGTCCAGTGAATGAAAGAAACAAAACGATTTTGTTTAATGCAATGCTGATGACAAAGCACAAAAAGAGATCTATATGGCAAATGAAGGAAATAGGTAATTATAGTATGGTTGAAAATGTGGAAAACTGACAAGTAAGAATGTGATCATTTAGACTGTGAACTGATGCAGGGTAAGGCACGGGCTTTTGAGCAACATGAACTCTTCGTACAGTCAGTACCAAAGTTTGTTTTCTGGCCCTTTTTCACCTGTTCACAGTAACGTTCACACAAGCTCTGTGGAGTCAGTGTAAATGGAAGGGGGGTAATCTGAGCGTTAAGCAGTGCCTAATGCCGGCAGCAGGTTTTGAACCTTTCAGCATTATGGCACTTTCAACTGATTTAAAAAGACAGGAATAAAGGTGCCCAATGACCACTGCACAGTTGATATGACATTAAAACCAGACACTTACTTATTCACTTCTGTTACTTTTGCTTCTTCTTTTTTTATCTTCTACTACTACATCTTGTTGTTGTTACTGTTCTTCTTCTTGACTTATTCCTATAGATTTACCAGGGCAAGTATCCACAGTGGAGAACTGCAAATGTAAACATTAAGGCCCCTTCAGCTGATACTCCAGAATGATCCAAGCTGCTCTCTTTTAAGCCTGGAGTGGGTCACTACTGACAGGAATTACTCCTATCTAAGTTTGGCCTTGGTTTGTTCAACTTCATTTTCATCAATCTTCTTCAAACACAAAAAGTTATGTGTCATGAATACTACAGTGAAAGAGGCTTTTACCTGCGATACGATGAGTGTTGTTTCAATCCGATATGATCTTTGTAGGTGACGGAGTATTGAGTGTAACATAACTAGAACTAACCCGGGCAGGCAGCGGTCTCACAGGCTTTTATTTCTGAGCCAGAGCCAATGCATGGGGCACCACCATCACGTGGAGCCGGGTTGTCACAGTCACGTGACCGGGTTGACTCCCCACCTCCACAGGTGGCACTGCAGGTTGTCCAGTTGCTCCAAGGTCCCCATCCACCATCCACTGTTAATGTTGGGTTGGAGGTAAAATAAACACTTTCAGGGATCAAAGCATCAACACAAAACGATCAAGCTATTTCTGTTCACCCACTGTAGGGCACATTACCGCCACCATTCCAGGATAACAATGATTAGGGATTGTCATTTACATTATCATTTGGGGACTGGGTCACAATTCATGTTGTGGTCTTTCAGTGCATGCTTCTCGTGGACAGAAACAACTATGGAATCAAAAGCATCTTGATTAGTGCAGAGCAGAGGGGAGGGAAAGACAGACACTAAGGTGGAGAGATAGAAAGAGAGGCACTGAACAAACAGGAGTTGGGAAGTTGAGAGTGAGGTGGAAGGAGGGAGGGAAGGAGAATGACTGAGAGAAAGAGCAAGGGAGAGGGGCAGAAAGACATGGGATAGACATAGGTTAATTAGGAGTTCAAGCCAGACCTGCACACAAGGTTTCTCCACAGCTCTGTGTTTCAGTCCCCTCGCCACTACAGTTGTTTCCGCCATGGAGGGGAGCAGGGTTGTTGCACAGTCGCTGACGTTGCTGCTGTCCACCGCATGTTGCTGAGCACTGTGACCAGTCCCCCCAGTCTCCCCAGTTGCCGTGCACTGTCAAAAAGAGCACACACACAAAATAATCCCTTTGTTCACAAACATTTTACTTTTCCTTCTTTTTCTCTGATTCCTCCTGCTTCCACCTACCCCTTCTCCTAAACGTTACAAATCTTCTAAGACTTCTCCTTCTCCTTTAATCAACACTATCATCTTTTTTGCGCGTACATTTTCAAAAACTCTTTGTCGAATAGACTGTGTACTGTAGTGGGATGAATGTATGCTTTTTGAATAAATGTTCCGCAATGATGACAAGAAAAAAATCATTCTCCTGAAACACAGCCCCATGCTGTTGTCTTCCATCTGGTATCCATGATTACCCTTTATTTTAAGCAAGGTGTTTCCACCAATGCCAATCCCCCCCCCCCCCCCTCCCCTCAGTTCCATATGTAAGAGTATTACAAATTAATGCAGTATTAATTAGATGCTTTGGCAGTTGGGTGTGTAATATTGGTTGGGTCCTGATATGAGCCTAAGCTATAAGTGATATATGCTAAAGGTTATTAGTTTAGCCCTAACTAAAAATTAAACTGATTTAAAGCTGATTGTAAAGTATTAAATGTATTGAATAGGTTGCTTTTACAGTAATGATACATTAGATAAAGATACATGTTGGAATACTAATGTGTATATTAGGTTTTCTTGTTATTAGCAAAGTTTGTTAATCCACAGGAATAATCATACTGTTTCAGGTTTTACTGATAGTTATGCAAAAAATGGTAACAGAATTCTGTCCCATGAGTAGTAAAATGTGTCGCATCATCATTGATGTGACGTGATTGTTTTTTTTATGTAAATGTTTTGACGTCATGGACAATCAGCTGGAAAAGAAAAACAGTGCAGAGCCTACCTACTGGTCTTCAGTCTTATCAATGAACCCACAATGTTTGGCATCCAGTAAGGGACAGTTAGATAATTAAATTAGAAATACACAAGCAACAACATCAAAAATCCAAACAGTTGGACAACTAAATCAGAAATACACAAGTGGTGCAAAAAACAGTGCCCTGGTGGGTATAACCACATTCCAGACCAATCCGATATAGAGGCAAAGACAATGGATATGTCTTTCCCAACAGAAGCTGGCATGACTCACAAATGTATGCAACTATGGGGTGACATCATCTTCTGCTCATATATTGGGTGACTGCACAACAATTAAATCAGAGCTGTTGCTTGTTTTTGATGCCGTCAGTCCCCGAAGTCATACCAGCACAAATATTCTTTTTAAATCAAAGACAATTTTGTGCTTGAAAAGAATTCCCTGAAATAAAATCAGTCTTATAAACAAGAAAAGCAGATCTGCTGCCAGTTGACAAAGCATGGAAAGCTATATTCTGATTTACTTACTCAAGGCTAAAGAGGGAACTTTTGACATGTCTCTGGATTTTCAGCAGAAAAGAAATTCTGCATCCTCAGTATTGTACCATGGGACAAGAGATTGGGGACAAGACAAAACTGCTGCATGTGTGCACTTGCCTTTGTTCAGCTCGCAACGGTCCCCAGAGTGTTGCTGGTCACAGGAACAGGTGTAGGTGTCCCCATTCGGCACACATACCCCCTCATTCTGGCATTGGTGCTGGTAGCAGGAATCAGGTGGCACCTCACAGGTGAGTCCACTCCACCCATCTTTACAATGACACCAGAAGCCATCCACCCGGTTTTCACAGACTCCTTTGCTGCTGCATGGTGATGACAAGCAGTCATCAACAGCTGAGGAAAATAGTAATCATACTGATCACTGGCTAACTTTGCCGCAGAGGATGATTCAGAATGGAAAAACTGATTCTTTAAGTTTATAAATGCCCTGTCAGCTGTCCTAAGGTCTTATGGTGAAAAGCAAGTATCAAATCACAGTTAAAAGTCTGATTCACAGTTCATGGTACACATCACATCAAACTAGAAGAGGTTCAGAAAAGCTAATCTGAATGAACTGAAAAGGCAGAAAAACAAAGCTCCTGGCATAAGATGCAGTTACCTCCTTGCTCAATGCCTTGGTGTAAGCATGCAGGCTAGAAACGACTCCTGTATGCAAAAAACAAACAAACAAAACAACACAACAACAAAAGCAAAACAAAAAACAGGGAGGAAAAAAGAAGAAGAGAAAAACACAATAAAAGAAGCGAAGCATACAAAGTTACAGTAGACTCACTCCACATGAAAAAGTAAAGCACAAGCATTTCATAGCTGTGGATTCTCAGCAGAGGTGACCTTAATTTCAACAGTCATAGTACTCCACTGCAATATCAAAAAGGCTGTCTAGCATCATACTCCATGTAAATGTCAAGAATAAAACAGTATAATAGGTGACTAGATGTGATCTATCAAACCAATTAAAGGACTTTTACCATCACAGCGGCTGGGGAGATACACTGAACGAGGATGCGGACTCCACATCATGATGTCTGAATAATTTCCAGTACACGAAGCATAAGATGCAGTTATCTCCTCCTGGTTCAATGACCTGCTGTAAGCACGCAGGCCCGAAATAGCTCCTGTATGCATGTACGCACACACACAAAGAAACAATTTTCAAAAATGAATATGTAGCAAGTGTATCGAGCGAAACATTCTAAATTTTTCTGTACTTCATTTGCTATTGCTTTTATCTTATAAGCAAAGAAAAGCCTCTTTGTATGGGTCTGTCCATGTCAACACTGTGGTTTTGCACTTGACATGCTGAACCTATCAACATGAATCCTGATGTGAAGATTCCTTAGTACATGATGGTAGAATCTGGCTATAGCATGGGTAACACCTCTTTCACTAAATAATGCTCTAGATTACTGAAGTGAACGAACTGCATGAAGCAAATGAACAAGTCTCTCTGTCAGGTAAAGGAAGGGTGACAGAAACTTATCGTCATGCCAGTTTGTCAGGTAGCTTTATGGTCAAATGGTTATCACGCCAGACTCTCATGCCAATGAACTAGGCTCAATATGCAGTGGGGCCGAAATTTTCTTCTTCTTTTTTAATTTTATTTAAGCTGCTTAACACAATAATCACTGACATCAGACAATATCATAACTTTTTTTCCCCTTTTCTTTAATCTTGTTGGAAGTTTTTCCTATCATTTTCTTCTTTTCTTAATTTTAGCTGCTATTCCCCACAACATAACTAACTATGTCAGCCATTTCTGTAGAAGAGCTGGCCAAAGCAGGTGTATTGCTAGTTTAAATTATAAAGGAGATGGTGATTTCACGTCAACCACTTAAAAGGAAAAACAGAAGAAGAAAAAATACACACAAAAACAATTTGAGTGTAGAAAGTGTCCAGGAACAGTTCGTTAGTAATTATTAACTGGATTTTAACATCCTGTCAACTGCACAGGGTCATCTCAGAACAACCGACAGGAACAGGAGACGGCATGGTAATGGGAAACAACGCACCTTTTCTTCGCAGAACAACAGCATTCATGTCAACAGTGATGGACGTGAGGATGCTAGGCAGAATCAGGTCCAGTTGATTTTCCTTGTGGTCATACAGTGTCACATTGTTGCTATCAGGATGAGTCACCAGCACCACCTGTAACCAGGTGTCTGGAACCACTTGCAGTGTGGTTACCGGCACCTGAGGAAACATTGGCACTAAAATACAGCCTGATAAACTACAGCACATTCTGTTAGTGTTACCAAACCCACCCCATCTTACCCAAGTGTAGACTTCTTCCTTATCCAGTGAGAACCCTACAACATCCAGTCCCAGTGCACCCTCTCTTGTCCAACCCACAGTTCTGTCCATCGTCAACCAGAACATCATTGCTACTAAGGTGGGCTATCCCACCACCAGTAACCAGGTGTCTAAAGGTGCTTGTAAGCTGATCACTGGCACCCGGAACTTAAACAGGCACGGATGGGTACAACCTTGTGTCATCAAGCACCATCTGCCACCCTGGCCCATCAATCTAGTTGGCCAACTCCAGAATCAAGTGAAAGAGTACAAGACTGTGATGAGAGTCCACGATCCTGCCTCATCCCCCTCCAGAATCACTGATTATCCAAAACAACACTGACGCAGACTCAAGCAAAATCATGCTCCCTCCCCACTCCTCTTCTCCAAACTGAAGATTATCAACAGATTACACTGGTAGAATTAAGTGAACTCGAGAGGAATCTTCACTCAACTATACCTCACAAACTAGTGTCTGAGTGCATGGTATCCAAAGCATTGCATCCCCACACAACCCTTCTAATTACCGAAAACAGATCAGAAAGGTCCTTCCAGGTGTCGCTTGCATTTTCTGTGTGGATATGGAGAACAAGTGGACAGCAGGAGAGGTTATTAAATTGGAAACTGATGGCAATGGAGGAGTTCTGGTCAACCGTGAACCACGCTGACACAGTGAGAGATGACTGTGGTGATGTCACTCTAGACCGCAGGGTGATGTTGGTGGTCAGATGAACATCTGCAGCTAGAAACAAGCATGCACAGGCCATTGGAGATTGATGCACCTTAAGACTGTGTTTTAATTAAACTTTACAAGATGCCAATCAGCCTACAACTGAATACTGTCTAATATAAGCAGACCATGACCATGAACACCAAAAAATATCTCAGTTATACTCAAATACCCAGAACCAGGTTACATTTTTTAACACATGATAGTACCCAAAACAGGATGGTAATTGGTAACTGGATTTTATCATCTTGTAAACCACACAGGGCCATCTCAGGATGAACAAACACAGTCACAAGTTGACACACATTGAAATCAGGTCAGATCAACAAGCCCAGTCTAAAAACAAATAAAATACTGGAAATACAGCAATGGTATAAATATACACAATTGATCTATTTACATCTGGCGAAAGGAATGCATGTGATCTGTTTACGTCTGGTAAAAGAAATGCATCTCCTTTGGCAAAAACAGGATAAAGCTAAGATCATAAGGATAGAACAATAAACGCAGATTATAAATCAGAAATGTTCAGTTAGTAGCCTATTCAGCAGAAAAATTGCATGGCCAGGAACTGATATAACCTACATTGTTGACTGTTCCTATTTTTATTTTTTATTTTTTGGCCAAGCACATTATTGTGGGGGTTTTATTCAAAAAGAAGATACTTTCATACACTACAACATACCTTTCACTTACACTCAGACTCCTTAGGTAAGCATGAGTAACACTGGCTAACAAGGATGAGTGAGAAGGAAAAAAAAAAGAGGACACACACACATATTGGAAATATCTACACAAAGCAGCTAAACACTTTACAGTGGCTGGCTGGTATACGTACTCTATTACTACCAAGTCATGCTCTCAGCAGGTTTTCTTTTGCAACTGATGTGTTATTAATTAGGGTTGACAGCACCAAACTGTCTGAACACAGCACCAGGACCACACTCACCAATGCAGTCGTTCCTGCTCACTGAAGCAGCAAGGTTGGTCCATGTGCCAGCAGGGCAAAGGTCACAGGTAGTGGCCCGGTCATGTGACTGGTACTGTCCGGGAGGGCAAGGCTGACAAGGAACAAGACCAGACGCAGAGAAGTAGCCGGCAGGTGCACATCTCTAAACAAAACCAAAAAAAAGCACAGGAACAAAACAATTCTTCTTTTCATCACGGTATTTGTGCTCAAACCTCCCACCATCCCATAATTGATGCATCTGTTGTTTTAGGTGTGTTCTTTTTTATTCATAAGTCTGCTAAACACCTGGTGTATGCTGGTGTGGTTTTTTTTTTGTTGTTTTTTTTTTTCTTTCTCAGACTGGGTGTCCTTCACATCTGTCATCTTCAGAGTCAAATTTCAAACATATTGTGAGATTAAAATACACAACTGGAAGGACACACTACCTTTGAACTGAGTAATGAAACAAACTTTCCAAACATTTCAGCATATTTAAGAGTCATAGCACTACACACACACACACACACACACACACACAACACAACACACCACACACACACACACACACTGATACCCAACACATGTACACCACTCAAAAACAGAGGGAGAGAGGGGGTAGGAGGAGAGGGGGGGTAGGGGGAGAGAGAGAGGGGTAGGGAGAGAGAGAGACAGAGAGAGAGAGAAAGACAAAGAGAGAGAGAGAGAGAGAGAGAGAGAGAGAGACAGAGACAGAGACAGACAGACACATACACACACATGAACACAGAGATTTCAAACACATACCTGCATATACATTCAAAAACAGAGTTGCACTCACACACACACACACACACACACACACACACACACACACACACACACACACACACACACACACACACACACACACAAATAGCACCATGTGTAAAAAAAACAACTTCAAGGAACATCATTTCAAACCTTTGCAGTCAGTGCTTTGCTCACTGGCCATTTTGAGTGTGGAATGGCCTGGGGGACAGGGCGTGCATGATGTGGCAGTGTCCAGCTCTGTATACTGCCCCAACGGACACTCCACACACACCTTGGAGTTGGCCAGATAGTGGCCCTTAGAGCAGCCCACTGTATCAACAAGGAGCAGAGGGTTTAATATGATTCTGGAACAGAGGGTTTACCATGGTCATGGAGCAGAGGGTTTAACATGATCAAGGAGCAGAGTTTAACATGGTCAAAGAGTACAGAGTTTAACATGATCAAGGAGCAGAGGGTTTAACATGATCAAGGAGCACAGAGTTTAGTATGATCAAGGAGCACAGAATTTAACATGATCAAGGAGCAGAGGGTTTAACATGATCAAGGAGCACAGAGTTTAGTATGATCAAGGACCAGAGGGTTTAACATGATCAAGGAGCAGAGGGTTTAACATGATCAAGGAGCACAGTTTAGTATGATCAAGAAGCTCAGAGTTTAACATGATCAAAGAGCAGAGGGTTTAACATGATCAAGGAGCACAGAGTTTAACATGATCAAGGAGTACATAGTTTAACACGATCAAGGAGCAGAGTTTAACATGATCAAGGAGCAGAGGATTTAACATGATCAAGGAGCACAGAGTTTAACATGATCAAGGAGTACATAGTTTAATATGATCAAGGACCAGAACTCAGACACACAGCAAAATAAGGTCAAATTTTCAATTAAACTGAGTTAACGACATATCAATGAACTGGGAACCTGTTTTCAAAAAGGGACTGATAAGGAAATGAATGGAAAAAAAATAAAAGGGTGCACCTGTAATCCAGGGTTTGGTATCATACTTTTAGTTTTATGTAAACAGTTATATCACATGTATGGTTACAATACATTCTCTCTGCTGTGTTTCAAACTCCATTACCCAACACAATAATGTCTCTTCAAAACACAGGTCTCACAAACATATTATTAATTACACAACTGTAAATGTCTTGTTTTTTCAACACAATGAAATTTAAAGAAATTTGCTCCCCTTTAGCCACTGTGACCCCACTTCAACTTACCTGCATGTAAATACACATACACAGACACAGACATGCACAGACACACATATTCCAACTCTGACACACTTTCCTTGCAGAATTTTTGTGAAATTGCTGTTTTGCTTATAATGATCTAGTAGCACCTTACCACATGATGCCTTGGATGTACCCTCTCGCTGACCAAACATGGTGCCGGCTGGACAATCGAAGGACAAGACGGGGAACTGTGTGTAGCGGGCATCAGGAGCTAGTGTTCCCAGGTTGAAATGACCGCTTTCAGCATCAGCCTTCAGCGCTGTCCAAACCTCCATCTCTTTGGACTTGTATTGCTGTGGTGAAGTAAGTCAGCATTAAGTGCACTGCCTTTTCAAGTTCCAAGCAAATACCACACAATCTTAAAACAGTTGGGCAAAACAGACTGCTGAACACTGGAATATTTTCAATGGTATGCTGTCTACAGTACTAGAGGATCTAATGACAGAGAGACACAAGGGTTTTAGTTGTTTTTGTAAACAGCCCTGCCCCCCCCCCCCCCACCCCCTTTCACACACACCACACACACACACACACACACACACACACACACACACACCACAGTGAATGACTGAGGAGAAAAGAGGGAGTACCAAGTAACTAGCTTCTAAATCTAACTCCCAGTCAAACAAGAAGACCACATTAAGGTAAACTAAGAGAGATTTTAAAATCCTATCAACCACATAGGGTCATCTCTGAACAAGAAAAGACAAGCAAGCGAAACAGAGAAGTGGGTATCTTACTGTATAAGTATTTTCAGAAGTTCCATTTTGACTGTAGCCCATGATGATATTGAATGAGACGACAAGAGCTAGGTCAGAAGCCGCTCTTCGCAGTCTCCCATGCCCACTGTCAATCCAGTGCTTGCTGTCTATGGATCGCTTGCGTCTGGACAGAGGTCCGCATGTTACCTGGAACCAAGGGAGTCTTAGAAGCAAGCACCTACAGGGTCATCCTACTTGTTGAAGACATATTCAACTGCTAGTTGCTGTATATGCAAGCATTTAAATCTGCTTCAGGCTGACTACCATTCATCAGCATTAACTAGAACTGAAATGCTGATCAGACAGTTCAAATCAGTATGCAGTAGAAGCTTAAGCACCATGATCTTTATTGTTCCAGACACTCTCCTGCAGCAGGACACAACAGATGTAGGAAGTAAGATCCCCTCTGCAGAAAACCCCAAGTTATTACGGTTTCCCTCTTAAGTTGGTTGGAGCATAGCTCTACATCACAGTTTACTGTCTGTCAGGAATATTTGCTTTTCTTCTTGGTGCATTCAACTTCATTTTTGAAATTTTCTCAACCTTTTTACGCATAACAGTGAAACAGTCACTTGTCATAACAGTGGAACAGTCACCTTTACGTGTGGCCTGATTAATATTGTGGAGCCTAATAGTGATACATCTTTGTGACTGACTGGGTGTTGAGGAACAAGCAAGTTATTGTTGAACCCAGACACATGTCCGGCAATCTGCAGCCCATCCTGATATCATTCCATCCTTGATTTCTCTGTAAGCCAACACAGGCTGGTGGACTTCTAGCTAGTCTCAGGTCAATTAATTGTTCGGACTCTGGGTTTGCCGTTTTCGCCTGTGAGGACAAAAAGCTTGATGCATGAGCTACAACATAGTAATTTGCAGTTACTCTTATGGCATTTTTATCCCGGAGACATTTTCCACGGGGAAACTGGCATACACATACACAGCTCAAACATGCAAGAGGTTAAGATTCAATACTTTTTTTTGTTTTTATAGGACAAAGCAATACATACATTTTCAATTAACCTTACTGTTGGGATATTCATGTAAGTTCATTACCGGTAAGTTACCCCAGACATTTTCCTCTCATACAGGTAGATGAGACATACTGTCACAGACATGTAAAGGTGTAAAATTTGAGAATGTACCTTTGGTGCAGTTTATGCACCTTGTATCAATTCGCATTCCAGATAAGAGTTACCATAGGCAATTCAAGTTTTTGCTGTTGTGATGTGATGGCTTTCAAACCCTAATTACCTCCCTTTGTTGACTAAAGATGTTTACCTGGACATTTTGCACTGTACGAGTTAACAAGGCACTGTGCATATATATATACAAATGTTAACAGGACATTTTTCCTTGGATAGGCAGCCTGAAAAATTGGCAGATACATGTGACTAGATATACCTCAGCATTTTACTTGGATGCAGCCCAGTTATGTACACATACATGGAAACAACATTTACTAGTTATTTTCTGCAGTACATACAGCAAGTTTACAGACACATACATGCTACTATGTTACCTTGACATTTTCCTCTGTACAAGAAGCCTAGGCACACTGACACACACATATGACACATTACCTGGACATTTTCTGCAGTACAGGTAGCCACATTAACACAGGCATCCTTCCAAGTAGAGTTGAGGAGGGCTGTGATGAAATTTGTCCGGATCTGATCTAGAGACATCTCACACGAGCCAGTGAAGTAGTACAGTGCTGAAGGCAGCTTTGCTCTGCTTGGAAGAAATGCCACTGTGGACAGTTTGAAAACATACCATGGTGAATGAATCTATGGAAATTTAATGTCACGTCTGTCTGTTTGCTTCTCTCTATAACAAGTATTTATAGATAGATGATGTTGTATATGTTTGCCTCCCTCTCTCTGTGTATGTATACATAGTAGCAAGTGTACTTTGTAGATGATTTCACATTAATCTTGCTCCAGTTATTGTATCCATGCAATCTCAATACAGTACTGCTCGTAAACCGGGAACCAGAGCAGACAACGCTTTTGTTTTGAAGTGCTGCATGTAGTGTGATGTCACATGGCTGACTGGCAATAGCCAGCACGCACCTGATTCAAATCTATTTTTACCCATTACATTTTGACTGCCTGTTGTTTGTGACCTCCTCCTTTTCATGTACCAAGCCATGTGCAGTATAATTTGGCATTTTAGATTTTGTATGTGCTGTTTATTTAGATGCAGGATCAAGCTAAATCAGTAGCCAATGCCTCGCCCTCTCACCATAACTTAGAACTATTTTTATAACCATTGCTTGCAGGTTGGCACAGCTTTCTCTGTGCAGTAGTGAATTGCTGTTCTGACTTGATCAAAGTAATTTTGTGTTGATCAGTGCTTTCTAGTATAACATTTTGTGTCACTGAATTCATACTGATATGTTCATTTTGGGTCAAAGTTAAGTACTGAGTACTGTAGAAGTTAAGTTTTGTTAATAATAATAATAATAATAATAAAGAGGATTTCTAGAGCATCCATCTACCATACTAGGTGGCAGCACAGGGCGCTTTACAATAACACTAACCACACACACGCACGCACATGCGCACACACACACACACACACACACACACACACACACACACACACACACACACACACACACACACACACACACACACACACACACACACACACACACAGAGTGTCAGACGAGGGATGGGCAGGGCTGTGAAAAACAGTTTAGAAATAATTATTAAACAGGTGCGTCTTGAGGGTGGCTTTGAAAGAGGAGGTAGAATCAGAGTGGCAGAGTGTTTGAGGCAAATTGTTCCAGATGGGCCAGCATAAGGAAAAGATCTTTCACCAAATGTCAATAATAATAATAATAATAATAATAAAGAGGATTTCTAGAGCGCCCATCTACCATACTAGGTGGCAGCACAGGGCACTTTACAATAACACTAACCACACACACACACGCACGCACATGCACACACACACACACACACACACACACACACACACACACACACACACACACACACACACACACACACACACACACACACACACACACACACACCATACTAGGTGGCAGCACAGGGCGCTTTACAATAACACTAACACACACACACATCATGCACGTGCACACACACAAACACACACACACACACACACACACACACACACACACACACACACACACACACACACACACACACACACACACACACACACACACACAGAGTGTCAGACGAGGGAAATGGGCAGGGCTGTGAAAAACAGTTTAGAAATAATTATTAAACAGGTGCGTCTTGAGGGCGGCTTTGAAAGAGGAGGTAGAATCAGAGTGGTGGAGTGTTTGAGGCAAATTGTTCCAGATGGGCCAGCATAAGAAAAAGATCTTTCACCAAATGTTTTTGTGTTTACACAGGGGGTGACAAAGGTTCATGTGTCAGATGCAGATCATAATGTCTTGCTGGAGTATAAGGTTCAAGGAGATCAGACAGATACTGAGGGGCTGTTCCAGAGATGGAATTGAAGCAGATAGCTGAAATTTTGTATTGAATGCGATGTGTTACTGGTAGCCAATGCAGAGTTTCAAGAATAGGATGGATGTGGTCAGATTTCTTAGCTTTACACACAAACCTTGCTGCTGCATTCTGAACTTTTTGAAGTTTGTCTAATAAGTACTGAAGGCAACCTGAAAGCAAAGAGTTACAGTAGTCTAAGTGAGAGAGGACAAGAGAGCACACAAGGGTTTGGGTTGCTTGAGTGGTAAGAAGGTGTCGTATGGAACTTATATGCCTGATTTATATGTATGGGGCTTTACACGTGTTGCTTATGTGTTGAGACATGCTGAGATTCGAGTCCAGGGTTACACCGAGGTTCTTAACAGACGACACAAATGGGACATTGGCGTCTCCGATGTGAATGACAGATGGAAAAGGACTGTGGACAGACATTCTATTTGAAAGTATGATCATGGCTTCAGTTTTGTTGTCATTTAGTTAAAGTTTGTTTGCGGTCATCCAAGACTTGACATCTGTAGTGCAGTTCTGGAGATTTTCTATCGACTGGTTTAATTGCGTCTAGTGTACAAATCCTGTAAAGTTGGTTGTCATCAGCGAAAGCATGGTGATTGACTGCGTGCTTGCTTACTAGGTTAAAGAGAGGTTGGGTGTAGAGTATGAAAAGCACAGGGCCCAGTACAGAACCCTGGGGAATGCCATAATGGAGCGTAGTATGCTCAGACTGCAGACTACTTGATACCAGCAATGCTGTGAGAAGGGTAATGTGCAAGGTGAAAGTTCACGCAAATTGTTTTGTTGCTAGTCTCTGATGGTATCTTGATCTCACACTGTATTATAATTGTTATGTACCATTTTCACTGCCTGAATGTGCACTTTATTCTTTTGTGCACCTAAAATTTTCAAGAAATTTAAAGGGGGTTTCATCCAAGACTGAAATCCCCTTGTTATGGTGATTAACAATCATGCAAAGTTTTTCTTTAACTGGATAAGAAAAGAAAATGTTCAATGAAAAACTGTTTCAAACTACTGTGATCTTAAAATATAGTCAGCCACGGGAAGTGGTATGAACACATACAGCTCAATGAGTAGTATCTTTACACAAAATTTGACACCGACCGCATGAATTTTATTGTGGCCAAGAAAATCACAAATTTCCTTTTTTCCAACAACAACAACAGAAAAGCACCAGCCAGCCCAAAACTGACCATGACACAGAATCCCATTTTTTCATGTGAGTCAATACCTGCTATTTAAGGAAAGTGTCATCAGTATAAATGGTGTCAGACACTGCAAACAATGTGTATTCTTCAATCATCACAATTTGCATCAGTCTGGTGGCTCAGGCTGTAAACAACAACATGTCTGAGCAACAAGTAAGCTACATGTCTATCTTCATGAAGGAGAGGGCCTGAAATTGTTTGAATACTGATACTATGTTGCTGACTACATGAAGCAATACTAACCCTGACAATCTGGAACTGTGGGTGGTCGCCAAAAGCCCTCAGAGTTGGTGCAAATGAATTTTCCATCAAAGCTGGCAACAACATCCCAGTTATCATTGCATAACATGAAGCAGTCCCATCCAAAGTTTCCCAGCAAGCAACTCAGAGCACCGTTGTCTGGAGGGTTGAGCTTAGGACACTGGTTTTCTGAAATGCCAGATAGTCAGACTAAGTTGAAGTAATTATCATCATCTTCCCATCTTTACACATGCCAGAGTATTAAGTTTGAGTCTCAGGCAGGTGTAAAGATGCCTTCAATGGACAAGAGAGGAACAACTGAGGACTGTATTCACTCTTTTGTTGCAGTTGGGTTTGTACATGTATTTCTTTTTCCAAATCATTGCATCAGCAACAGACACTTGAACAAGAAAATGTGCATTCCATATTTTGTATGTGCATCTTATCAGTTTTGAATAAATAAAGTTATGAAGGGAAATTAAACTTTATAGTATATGGAGCAGGCACAGCACCCAGTTCTACCAATTACATTAATTAAATATGAAAGGAGAAAAAATAACCATGGTCCAACCTAAGCACTCTGGCTTTGTTCCATTGAATTCCCAGGCCATGAGTGGTGGATTTTCACTGTTGTCCCGTTTGCAGGTAATGGCATTTGAACCCAGCAGTGGATAACCATTTGTGCAGTTCAGTGCACATTCTGCACCATAAACATGGCCATCCGGGCAGTCATACAACATGAGTGAACGTGTCCGTGCTGGGTCTTCCAAATCTGGGCTTCCACATGACAGAGCTGTATCAAAATTAATCAAAATTGAAGGTGACTGTGTATATAATGATACTCATAGTAATGACGATGAAGGGTGTGACATGAAGTTCAAAGTTCGGACTTACAGTAAAAACTGGCTGTATGTATTACCCAAATCTCTCTGTCTGTGTCTCTGTTTTTCTCTCTGTCTGTCTGTCTGTGAAACTAAACACAAACATTATTTGGTTTAGTTCAGTCAGATTTCATTTCCTGTTCTAGTTCCTCATTCATGGGGCTATGCATCCACAAAGATAATACTACTACAGCACCTGATGAAAAAGCATAGATGTCTGGTCATTCCAGTTCTGTTCTCTGACCTAAATACTCAAACACACTCAATCAGAAATCATTCCACTATGTAATAACAAGCTTGTAATCAATAACAATTTTTTGGCAAGGGAAACTAAACCAAAACTATCCTTGGGACTGGGAGTGAAGTGCTTGCTTACTTGTGACAGTGACAGAAAATCGACATGTCAGGGTGTTATTGCTGGAGTCTGTAGCTGAATAGGTCACGTAGGTCACACCCACAGGAAAGGTCGCTCCAGATATGATGTCACTTGTGGGGATAATGGCTTCTCCAGAGTTATCAGATACAGTGGGAGGTGCCCATGCAGCAATGGTTTCTTCCCCCAGGCGAGAGGCATAGACATCAATGTTCTCTGGGCAGCCATCATCAAAAGTAGGCTGTTCAGTGTCTACGAAGCAAACAAGAAATAAATTCATAAATAGACAATAAAAAAAATAATTAAAAACAGGGGTAGTTGTCTTGTGTGGCAAAATACCCCCATGTTGTGTGCCTAGATACTGTAATTCACTGGTATTGTGTCAGTCAGTACACAATATATGCCCACTTTCTATGCACTAGGTCTGGCTATTAGTCAAAAGTACATCAACATAACTAGTTTGGTTGCAAAAATATCAGTGGTATCAAAAATATAGGATTGCCAAACATTAGGGGTGGGGGGGGGGGAACAAAGGGAAAAATACCCCCCTCCCCCCCTCCTTCTGCAAAACAACAACACCCATTTTTTAAACAATACAAAACAAACAAAAAACACTGACTGAATATAAAAACTGACATTAATTTTACAAAACTAGAAAATCACACACAAAGTGTTAGAAAAGACATACATGCACATTTATAAAGAAGTGCTGGAAGTATTAGAAAAGACACAAAGCAAAGTGTTTGATTATAACTTTTATAATTCACAGCTGTCATTTTAGCAGTTTGGTCACAAAATGGATCTCACAATACCACAGTGATCTATGCTTGCCAAGGATATGTGTAATGCAGTGTAGTTACCCTTGCAGTCCCACTTCCATACACAAAATAATCAGGTTACCTAGACAGGTGCCAGGCGGTGTCCAGTTGCCGTCTCCAGAACAGGTGACAATGAATGGTGCATGGGCAGTGTAGCCAGACTGACAGACCAAGTAGCAAGCTGACTGATACTGATGGCCGCTGCTGCACACCAGACTGCCTGCCTGCACCACTGGTGGACTGGGGCATGTGATCACTGTGTAAAAAACCCAAAGTGGGTCACACTTAAGTGAAAGCAGGAAATATGGTTTTTCAATCCAGGTTGCAAGGACAGTTTTTTGTTTTGTTTTGCTGCATGGATGAAAGTTGAGCCTGGCATGCTATATCTTTTAAAATAACTCTTGTCCATTCAATGTGATTGTAATGCACTGTGATATGAAGGCAAAGTGCTAAAGAAATGCCCCAAATCAATCAGACATTTACATCAACATCTGCATTTTAAATGAATACTGTACTTCAGTGTTTAGAGTTTTTGTACATCTGTAAAATAAACTGAAACTGAAGAAAACCCATGTATGACTGGTCAAAGATTAATGTCATGTAAATGGATTGGAAGGAGGGTGGGTGGTAAATTATGGGTAACATAAACCCCCAAAAAAGGAGAGAGAGAGAGACAGAGACAGAGACAGAGAGACAGAGACAGACAGAGACGGACAGAGAGAGTGAGAGACAGAGAGAGAGAGAGAGAGACAGAGACAGACAGAGACAGAGAGAGACTGAGAAAGACAGACAGATAGACAAATTTGACACAGTAGATGCTAAGGCTATTTCAATCAAATCAGAGGACAATAAATCTCTGCTCAATATGTCCTTTCGGGTCTATTTCTGACAAAAACTGATTCATAAATGAAACAAGTCCAGAATAACAAAATAACCTTTACCGTCACAAGTTGGCAGAGCTGGTGCCCATGTTGTGTTGTCCTGGCATGTCAGAGTTGTCTGTCCCTGAATCTGATATCCATGGTTACAGCTTACAGTGCACTTGGACCCCTCCATGTAGCCATTGTCACATGCCACCCTGCCATTGGTTATCCACAGACTTTGGCAACTTCTGACTGTAAACATTAAATACAGATTCAACAAAACTCAAAAACTGCTCAGTACATGTAGTTGCTTATAATTATGTGACCTTCACTTAATAATAATAATAACCAACACAGGAAATCTATTGAAATTTATCAAAGCGTAAACACCATAGAATGCATATATACATCAAGATAAAGATTATTATGAGGTGCACATCAACACAGCTAGACAATGTTGTAAAAGCATGAATGACTATAAACATAATTTTATACAACACTGTCAAGAAAAAGAAATCATTTTGACTGTTTATTACATTAATTAAGCTAATTTAATGTAATAATAATAATAATTAAAATTGTATGTTGGTACTTAGTATGTGTATTACTATTTCTATGTGTGGACATTGTAAACTACCTCTTGTTTCTAACCTGAGTGTGACCAATAGTGATCTGTGAAAACTGCAGTTTTAGCAGAGACTGAAATTCTTGTGCAAGACTGTCCATGAGAAATATGTTTTTGCAAGCTTAGCCTGTGTTGTTGAAAGGCTGGACAGTCTTCAGGATCAACAATACTGTATTGGCCAATCAAGACTGTGTTGACAGTTTGTGTTTGGTAGCTGGCCAGTCAGGGGTAATTAGTTATAAATATACAGAAACGCAGCTGATGTCAGATGAAGACTACATGTGGACAGAACTGAGAATGCAGCAAAGATGGATGGTCGTTAGACTTCAAGAACTAATTTTTTTGTCTTTATAAACCAGTTGACGAAATGGGCGTATTAAGCCAACATGCCAGATGTGTGTAGATGAAGACAGTTCAGTAATATATAACGCAATGCTGGTGTGGTGTTTTACACCCAGAGTGTGAAAGACAGCAACTTCTGCAGGATAAAGTGTTAGCTACAATTTCAGGCTACAATTTCAAGAAGCTTTGCAGGATGAAAGCCCGAAAATAGTAAAGAGAAAGAAATACCGGCTTCACCTTGCTGGCTTATGATTGCCGTCTTGTCATGTATGTTGACGTGTTGGTCATCTTTAAGTTTAGTGGTCTGCATCACACCTATATACTTGCATATTTAGACATTGCGCATCAACGTCTGTGACAAGTACAACATCATATTATATCTGCCCTCTCAGTCCACCATTCTGGGCTGTTGTATATATAGTAGTTATACTTCTCTGCAACTGTTGTTTCAAGGTAGATTTGACCCTTTTAAACTGCTCAGGGACCCTCTAAAAGATGTAGCAAGCTATTGAGGTATGGACAATGGCATATGAACAGACACAAGGCAGACAGACAAGACAAAACACAGATACTGTAGAGAAGCATACAATTTTCCTACCCTGAATGCTGATAAAGAACATGCAGGAAGCAGCATTGCCTTCGGGGTCTGTTGCCGTGATCCTGACTGTGTGAATCCCTGGCAAGAACGGTGACCCTGATACAGGACTGCTGGTCAAGGTCACAGTCCCACCACTGTTATCACTTGTTGCTGGGTCAACCCAGGTCAGATTTACAGCCGCACCAAGAGGACCTGAGAATGTTTGCTGGCTTGGTGGACATCCACTGGTGAACTTGGGTGGTTTTACATCTGAAACATTGATGAAAGCTCAGGGAGTACTGGTATTGTTACTCAGTTTGCAGCTGACTTTGAATAAGCTAACATCTCCCCTCCAAACAGGATTTCAAGGGAACTGCTGTGTTCTATGAATTTACTGTTAATTCAATTAATTTTAATATCTATGTCCTGACCCTTGTTCTTTTTTCAAGATGGCTCATAAGAGTAGATGGGAGTCCAAAGGCAAAGTGTTAGTACTAGTGTGTGTATGTGTGTGTGTGCATGCTTGTGTATGTGCGTGCATGTGTGTGCATGCCCGCGCGCATTGTGAGCATATGGGAAAAACACCTATATTCACATCTTCACATTTTTGTCTTTATCTGTCTCACTTCAAACATTTCAGCTGAGAAGAGTACCTCTTTGTTGCTGTTATTGACTGCATGGTCTATCGAGTTGCTGATTGCTCTTCATGAAAGTTATTTGCATACTTGCTCAGGTAGAATCATAGTTCAATGGAGTATTACTACACACACAAAAGAAGTAGCGAAAAGCAATGGGAGTATTTTAATATTTGTTGCTACTTTGATTGTCCAGCTCTCAAGAACAACAACAACAAAAATCCATTCACAAACCCATTTCACAGCTTCAGTATCACAAATGTAATGGTGTTGGCAGAAAAGGAGAAGAAAATAAGAAAACACAGGTACCACAATCAGCACAGTTAAATACCTTTAGATGTATTGGGCGATTCAGGCAGGGTTGTTAACTCCCTTGACTTTTGCCCGGCATCGCTTAAATCCCTTGGTTGCTTTTAATTCCGGTGTGTACTTTCTTCACAATGGAAGGCGGTGACAGAGAATTTGCGAATTTTACACTGCCAACTTTAAAGGCATTTTTGAGGCCTGTAGTCATAATGTGTCTGGCAATAAGCAATAACTTGTTGCTCGTGCTATAGAATGCCCCAAAACGCATTTTTTCTATGAACTTGCGATCTTCTGGTCAGCCAAAAAACGATGCAAAGACGCTTTTTTTCCACCCTCCATCCCCTTTCCATGGTCATTTTTGCAAATGCAACAGTATTGGCATTTGTACTGCTTTGAGATTCTAGGTTTAACTTCCACTCTTATACACAGCGTGAAGCAACGCCTACTCAGAAATCGGCCCGGAAGTGCGCTGCAACCTCTCACGACTTCCTGCACGAAAGATTACAAAGCGCATTGACTCTAGCAAACCAGCTTCGCTGAATCACCCAATAGCTAAATGGAGATAATGACCAAAACATATTTTTTAGCCAGCTAGCTTTGTGATGTCACAATTATGAATGCAATACAAAGATTCATGGATGCATGATAAAACTGATTCAACACTGACTACCCCCCCACCCATCACATATTAAAGGGCCCAGAAAGGCAGTTTTTGTTTGCAAAGGAACGTTGAAAATCGACCCAATTATGAAAGTCTAGTGCATAACATGACCTTTAAATCTAATTAAATGTCACTGCCATAAAAGTAAGTATGTTTACGAAGGAAGAAGTACATGCCGATCAGGCCGAATTTCGTCTGCTTGTTTTAATCTCAAAATACGTGCGAGACCTGTGATGTAGGTCTCTGACGTCACAAACAGACACTGAGGCAAATGGTTTTCACCATCAATCACTCCACAACGAAAATGCCACGCAAATGTGCGGCCGTGGGATGCACAGAGCTGCAGACCAAAGGGTCGTTGCTTTCCTTTCACACCTTCCCGAAAGATAGCAGTCGAAGGAAGCTTCATCCTTGGAGATTCGAACTGGAAATTGTTCCAAGTCGGTTACCCTGTGGACACCCACACAGACATGAACTTTTTACTAAGGGTATCAGTCACACATCGCCCGGCTTTTGCTAGGTTGATCCTTGGTAGATGGAAGGAACGGTCTCTTCGGATGAAACCTCCGTCCTTGCCAATTCTACAAGGAATATATCCAGACTGACGAAAGGACTCAGAAATACATTTTCACACCTTGGCACCCAGTGCAAAGATGAAATTAAAATAGGGGAAAAACCTCCGTCACAAGAAACCCTCCAGAAAATGAAAGGGAAATCAACAAAAGAGGAAAATGTACGCACAAATCCTCAGCAAGAATGAACTCATAATAAATGCAGAAGAAGAAAAAAGAGAAGAAGAAGGGAGAAAAAGAAAACAAAAAACGAATGGACATGGTAAACATGGAGAAAAGAAAAGAAAAACAGGAGTTACAACTACTGAACTACCAACAAATACCACTGCCTTGTCAAAAATCAATGAAAACAACTGAGAGAAAAGTAAAAGCCGAAAGGTAAACAGAAACTCGGCTGGCCTGTGCACATTTTAAACCAACGAACACCTGGCTTAGGGAAAAATAGCAGCACTCTCACAGGGCCGTGCCGAAGCCACGGCACCAGTCGGTCAACATCGCAGTTTGTCCCTAATATGCACTTTAGCATCTGAGGACATTAAGAAAGAATGAAGGCAAAGACAGAAAGTCTAGCACAAATGCCTACAGCAGAAAAGGCCATGTAAGAAAGAAACTGTACACAAATTCCTGTGACAAAAAAAGAAGAACAGACCACAAATGTTGGTGGTAAACGTAAAATGGCTGCCCTAATCAGGTAAGCAAACAGCTGACACCAAATGAAAGAAAGACCAAACCACAAAAGCTGGTGGCAAACGAAAAAGGGCTGCCTAATCAGGCAAGCAAACAGCTGACACCAAATGAAAGAAAGACCAAACCACAAAAGCTGGTGGCAAACGAAAAAGGGCTGCCCTAATCAGGCAAGCAAACAGCTGACACCAAATGAAAGAAAGACCAAACCACAAAAGCTGGTGGCAAACGAAAAAGGGCTGCCCTAATCAGGCAAGCAAACAGCTGACACCAAATGAAAGAAACAAAACAGCTGAAACCACCTCAAAAATGCAAACGGTGGCCTACCTACAAACATAAGGTGGAGAAAAAAACACACCAAATCACAACAGTCTAATAGACTACTGTCTGCAACAAATGAGTGGACGACCACATATATATTGACTCCATTTGTTGCAGCCATAAGCGCACAGAGATAACTGTGCTGACAAACAGATGGAAAGCCAAACTAACCATAACTAACATTAATCTTAACTAACTCTAACTAACCCCTCACTAACCCGGCTTCCATCTAGAAAAATAAAGGCTGCAGACTGATAAAGTAAATCGCTAATCAGGACTACCGATGGCAAAGCATCAAGATGTAAACAAATGCAGACGAAAAGAGAAATGCAAAACGGCTGCCCTAATCAGGCAAGCTACCAAGCGGGCACGAAATGGCCAATAAGCCAGAGAAAAAAAGAAAGAAAAAAAGAATGCATGGTGGAAAAGAAGAGGAAAAGAGAGAAAAACAAACCAAAAACACTTTCTCAACAAACAAAAATGAGGAGGCAAGAAATGTCAGCGAGCAACGAGACAAAGGCTGGATACACGTAATCCGTGTACACGATACAATCCATTCAGCCGACAACAACACGGCAGGGCAACATAAGCTCATGAACTACCCCACACAAAGAAAGAATGAGCAGTTCGTTAAACATCAAGACTACCCCCCTCACTCGTACATTGTAAATGAACGATATAACTCGAGAAACAAAAGGGCAAGCCGAGAGAGGAAAAAACAGTGAATGGCAAGATCCGGCAACTAGCCCAACCTGGCCGAAATAAACAATGGCCCAACTACTGAAAAGGAGCTTCATCCTTGGAGATTCGAACTGGAAATTTGTCCAAGTCGGTTGCCCTGTGCACACTCACACAGACCCGACTTCCACGTTTGGTTGCTTGTCTGTTTGTGACGTCACTGCCCGACCGTTGACCTTTAGCTTAAAATAGCTCTCGCGGAATCTCGCATTCAAAATGGCGCTGGTTTTGAAACGTTCAGTTGACCGTATTTTCCGACCTTTTCACCAAAATAAATGCATTACAACCTAATCGAAGCCCTGAAAAAGTTTTAAACAAGTGAGTAACAGACTGTTTCTTCTCTTTGAACGTTAATATGGACCTATATGTTGTTTTGAAATGATTTGGAGTGATTTTGTAGGCCCTTTAAGGCAAAGGCAAAAGCATCTACCAGTATCCTGCTATTATTTTGTTGTTGTGTTCTTTTTATATATATGCAACAGACAAGCCCTGACCAAAGAAAAGATATAAAAAATTCTGGGTAAGGAAACAGTTGCAAGAGTGACACTGTGACACTGCTCCATCTTAATCTCAGCAAACTTCCCTTCTCATGGATGGTTAGACGCTATGGTTTACACAATTACAGGCATTGTCCTGAAGCTTTGCTCTCCACAAGCTGTCAACCATAAAAAGGGGAGTTATATCACTCAGTACAGAATCTCTGCCCATATTGCGCAGATTCACTGTTGCAGTGGCAGGTAGTCACTGATCTCAGGATTTCAGTTCCTGCCAGTACCTTTCGTAGGAGACATTATGGCACCTAACATTAAAAAATATAACCTCCAGTGCATCTTTCCCTGTTAGGTTGCCACTGACTTACCAGCACATTTCTGAACAGGTGACCATGTGCCATCTGCCTTGCATGAGGTGAACACTGAACCTGTGTGTCTGTAGCCTGAATTGCAGATGATGCTGCACACTGCAGGGAAGTTGTGTCCGGTCAGGCAGGACACTGTGCCACCAGACACCAGCCCAGGAATGCCACAAGACACCGCTGAAGAAACAAACACCATTATTTACAAGGTCAGGGAGAGAGAGAACTGAGAAAGAGAGTGAGAGTGTCACAGAGAGAACTTGAGACAGAGACAGAAACAAAGGCAAAGAGGTGGAGACAGAGTACAAACTACTATTAAAAAATGCATTCCTTCTATTTTATTTGCTGATAAAAGTTCAACCCAAGACATACTATCTTTTCTCTTTTTCTTCATATTCTTGTGGCCAAGAGCTTCACCTTCTTCATCCGTTATAGTATTTTTTTTAACAGAATGCTTCACAGGCTTTCAAAGAAAAGAACAGACAAAACAACAGACAAGTCACTCTTGCTAAACATGCATTGGGTATGCAGATGAACAGTTAACTGGACTTGCAGTGCATGCCAGAGAGGATTGTGGGGCTATGGCTGTGGTGACAGTTCGCAAGGAGTGTTGATGGACACAGCAGCCACCAGTGAGCCATAAATCGGGGTTCAGCCATTTTGCATCCAGTGACACAGCAATGTGGCTAAAATGCACATGGCACCCCCCAAAATGCAACATTTATGCAACAATTTGAAATGAGCGTGACCCCTGAAAACAACTCAATGATTGCACCCTGTCACCTTGACATCACCTGAAATGAAAACTCTAGAAAGATTCTGAAGTCATTCATTCACTCTGCTGTTCAACCCATTCTTGATCTATTGCAGTTTGCCTACAGGGCAGGGCAGGGTGCTAAGATGCCAAGCTCTTTCTTTTGCACAAGTTGTATAGACACTTGGAGCTGCAGCAGTCTCAACTCTCATGCTTGGATCATACTTGCTGACTTTTCCTCATTAGCCTCACATGTTAGTTCAGAAGTCGATTTAATATTTTTGTCTTCAGCATGACCTTGTTTTGTTGATTGCTGATAGTTCTATGGAACAGATGTCACAAGTGTTTGTGGACATGTCCTCAGCATGAGCTGTTACTTGCACTGGATCCCCCAGGGGTGTGTCTTTTGTACCCTCCTCTACATGAATACATTCCACATACAAATGACTGCCACAGTAACCAAGAGAACTACTGGCCTATACACATACATGTGTAAGAAGAACACTGATGTGATCAGCAATACCAAAGGGAGGCAATGTGATGAATTTGTACGTTTCAGGCACCATGCCAAAACACAAGTCATACACTGTAAGTAAGTAAACATGGTGCTTAACGTCCACAGAAACCATAAGGCTTATTAGGGACGGGACATACACTGTATGGGAGTCTTTAAACATATACACTTCACCGTCATGCACATTTTGATCTAACCAAGTTTCTGTGAAAGCCAGGAGGCAAGCATTCTTTTATTTGTGCACATGTAGTCCAAGGTGGCCTGCAATTAATCAGTCTTTGAACATGATGATCATACACTGGAAAGTAGGCTGTGGGCAGACCTGTACATAGGGTTGTAACCTTATTTTACCATCCTCTTCAGCCTCTGCCAAACACCCCCCCTTCCTCCTCCTTCTGTGCTTCTTCATCTGATCCCTTCCACTGTCACGGTAAGAGTAAGACTGTGGCTGATTTGGTAACATAGCAGTCAGGAAGGTAACGTCTGAGAAACCAGTGGGACTGTTACCTGAGTCCCAAAGGTTGAAGTGAAACTCATGGCCATATGAAAAGTTGAGGTAGCATGGTGGTTACAATACAAGAAAATCTCCCCACACCAATACAAACCCTGGAAACCCCTTCACTCCCACAAGCATCCTGGTACTTTATGCAAAATGGCAGCCAGCTCCTCAATCAGAATCATGCACCAGCACAGCAAAATGGCCCAATATTTACAGACTTAAACAATCTTTTCACTAACACAACCGCCACAAGTGCAGCACATCATCAGTCTACACTGACAATTCTGTTTTTCCCCCTTCTAATTACTTACCTTCACATTGTGGCTCTGCGTGGTTCCATGCACCAGACTGTTGACAGGTCAGTGATTTCTGCCCTTTAAGGATATAGCCACTGTCACAGGAGTATGTACATACAGCACCATAGATGTTTTCCCGTGGTGCACCAGAGCAGGTAGGACGACGTCCATTATGTGGAGCACGTGCTACTGGACAGGTTATAACTGCAACATACTCAGTGGATTAGAACATTCCTCTTTCTTCCTCCTGTCAGCAGCCACAATCAATATTCTACCATTATAGGGGGAAAAGACCAACTAACCCACAAACCCCAGAAAGTCTGTTTTGGGTATCACCAAGGCACAAATGTGTCCAGAGTGTCTGCTGTTCTCACATTGTCTGGCAGGTCACCCCAGTCCTCTCAAGGCTCCCATTTTTTTTTTTAAGGGGGTCAGTTTGACTCCCTACCATAGTGTTTAACTTTAAGGGGTCCTTGGGGAACTTCAAAACAGTCAGTTCTAACACAAAACAGCAGCTGTGCAGAAGCATACTATTTTGCAACCCCCTTCACCCCTTCTACATTTAAGCTCTGGGTTCAGGCATCACTCATGTCTTGATCTCAGTTTACCCCCAAATGTGCTTGTTAGTATTCTGAACAGCCAATGCCCTTATTTTCTTGATTTTGACTAGATTTTTACACACGCACGCATGCACGCACACACATACACACACACACACACACGCACGCACACACACACACACACACACACACACACAATCCTCCATTTTCTTCTTCTTCTTCATCACTAATCCAAGTACCAGAAGTAGTTTGGACAACATTCCACAACTAGTGGTGCACAAATATTTTTTGGAAAAAATGAATAAAACCTAAGGAGGCGATGGGGCTTAAGTGTACCAGATGTTTCTCAGCCAGGCCTCAATGGTGGATCTAAAGGCCTGGTTAGTGGGTCTGCAGCTAGTGCATGGGATGGGATGATGTTCCACAAGCGTATTACTGACGGGAAGAAACTATTCTAGTTTTGGAATGTGGGATGCGGAGCTTGGCCTCACGACCACAGGTCGAGTTTTGGGCGAAGATGTGTTTCCTCTCTAGGTTTGGTTTCAAACAGACCATCTACAAACTTGTACAGCTTGGTGATCTTCTTTGTGAAAAAAAATATTTTCTAACACTTTCAGTATTAAATATTTAAGACAACCATGATGAAAATTCATGCTGCACAGGCCTTATTAAAAACTAGCTAGAAACATTTTTGATCTGGCTGCCTACATGTGGGAGGCAGCCCCTTGAAGCACTCTGCCTACTGCTGATGAGAATGCAGTGAGTCTGCAGCGAGCCTATCTTCCAACTTTTTTTTGTCGTCTGCGCTTTGATTTTCAGAGTAGCGTCCCCTGTTTGCTTGCGACAAGGGACGTTACTCTGAGAATAAGAGCGCAGACGCCGTACACGAAAGACTGCATGGGGCAGTCTTTGGTTTCATAAAACAGTCTGCTGGTTTCATTTATTTAAATGTGTAAGGGTGTTACGACAATACAGTGTTACACGAACCGCTCACAGTGACGGAGAAATAGCAAGTATCGGTTAGTCCCCCTGAATCGTTGGCTTCGTACGTGACGTAAGTTGTCCCTTCTCCGAAGACGCTGCCCGATTTGGAGCCGCTTCTCAGGCGAATCCTGAAAAAATGCGACAGTACTGAGTACGTGAAATTGCTGCTGATAATAACGATGATTACTGTGCCTCGCTCGTTGGTCTGGATATGTCTAACCATAATTAAGTGAGCTGGTGTGACTTTCATTCGATGCTCATAATCATATTCAAAATTCTATTAACAAGGCTAACAAAGTAACACTACAGTATGATTCATTGACTGGTATAATTAGAAGAACATTTACTTTTATAGCCATAGATAAATCTTCGCTAATCTTTATAAATCATTGGTAAGGCCACACCTAGAGTACGGTAATATAGTATGGTTTCCACAATTAAAAAGACGGTCAGTTGCCATCAAGAAAGTTCAGAGAAGATCCACCAAGTTAATACCTGCGTTAAAAGATCTTGATATTAAAGAAAGGCTGAGAAACTCCCTTCTAAAGTATAGAAGATATAGAGGTGACCTTATCCAAGTATTTAAAATAATTAATGAAATCGATGATTTGAAATTTGAAGATTTCTTTACCACTACTAAACTTGAGAAATTCTGAGCACAATGTACATTTTACTAAAACTAAAACCAGGAAGTTTGCCTTTAGCAATAGAGTTGCACCAACCTGAAATTCACTTTTACCATGTACTAAAAAAGCACCATCTATTAACCAGTTTAAAAGTCTTCTTGAAAAAGAACTAAATTTATTTTTATTATGACGAGTAATAGAAAATTGAAGCATGCATAAGCAGACCAAAATTACAACAATAAGAAGGGACGTAAAAAGGCTGCGAGGCCTACGGTAGGTAGGTAGTGTTGCTTAATGTCCTCAGATGTCTGTTGACATATTAGGGACAAGCTGAGACCAATGCCGAAGCATGGTTCAGTATAGCTTTACGTCCACGGAAACCAGAAGGCTTGTTAGGACGGACAGCCCAGGACAGCCACCTTGACTCTCACACAGCTCCTGAACTATGTTGCGAGGCCTGATCATGATGATGAAGTGATGCTTAATGTCCTCAGATGTCAGTTGACATATTAGGGACAAGCTGTGACCAATGCCGAAGCATGGTTCAATATAGCTTTACGTCCACGGAAACCAGAAGGCTCGTTAGGACGGACAGCCCAGGACGGCCACCTCGACTCTCACACAGCTCCTGAACTATGCGAGGCCTACTGCCAAGTTCCTAAATCTATATCTAGTCACAGTTCATGCACTTTAGGTGCAGGGTATGGCAGGCCCAGATTCTGGATGTGATTCGCTGTCATTTACTTTTGGAACACCCTTGCGATGTCAAGAAGTTCATTAGACATGAAAACATTAACTTACTGAAATTTTCAGTGGTATTCTTGCCATTTACTACTTAAATTGCTGTATGTATAGTCTGCTGCCTCAGCTATTTTGAACTCGACAAAGGGAGACAGTTCATTTAATGTGAGAACGATGAGTTTGCTCAGTAATTGCATGGTACTATTGGTAGCCTACTCTGCGCAACTAAAAAAAATTATTTTAAAAACAGCATTGAAATATATGACATCAGGAAAACTTGCTTGCATAAGCGGAACAGTTGGTAAAACATAAGCGCATTGCGCCCAGATCACTCTTGTGCGACCTGTCTCCCTTCCAACACGAGTTCGAACTGGCTGATGCCACAAATAAAGGGTAGATTTACAGTTATTCAATGAAGTAAATTTACTAAACGACTATAAGAATAGCATTGAAGATGTCAACAAGTTAGCGCTTTCACACCCTATTGACCCAGTAGACATCACATGAGTGTCCCATAAGTAAAACAGGATGAAAGCTCCCTTCCATCAAGGGTTCGAAATGGCCGACGCAGCAGACGATAGCATGGCAACTCAACGCAGTAAATGACAAGAAGAATACAACTGAAGATGTTGATGGGTAGTGTTTTTATGCCTTATGACCTTCGTAGAGATCGCTGCAGTGTTGCAGAAGTAAAACATGAATCACATCCAGAATCTGGGCCTGCCATACCCTGCACCTAAAGTGCATGTTTACCAAAAATTCACCCACTGCAGATGCCTTGCACTTGCAGGGTTCTTCTTTGAAAACATGGGTGAATATTTCACCCAGGAGGTATCGCGCGTCAAAGCTGTATTTTTATTTTATTTATTAAAATTTATTTCACAAATGTGCACAATCTTCAGCATGCACAAAGGGGGAGGGGGGGGGGGGGGGAGCAGTTGACAAATTTCCTTTTTGTAACTCAAATATTTATTGAGTTATG
Organism: Alviniconcha marisindica; assembly: GCA_018857735.1. Lineage (NCBI taxonomy): Eukaryota > Metazoa > Mollusca > Gastropoda > Provannidae > Alviniconcha > Alviniconcha marisindica. Next base: position 258,563 of record JABMCL010002064.1, read on the forward strand.
AATTCATGGATGAATTTTCAGCCATTGCATATGGTGAAGGTTAAAATAGTATCACCCAAGTTTAGGGAATATTATGTATTTTGAAGTTATGAGACTGAGTTTAATTCTCTCTCTCTCTCTCTCTCTCTCTCTCTCTCTCTCTCTCTCTCTCTCTCTCTTATTTTTTACTTGTATTTCACTGTGGTGTGTCCAGCATGGTTGACTGAGTGTTTATGCCAACTTACTACTTATGAGAACTGATGATTGTATTTGTACTGTGTATGTGTGTGCTCATGCTCACACATGTTTTAAGCATAAAATGTGTGCATGCATATGTGGTGGGGAGGGGGGCGGCAGAATGTTGTGTATTCATATCAAGTGCAGGCTTTTTGTTGTCATTTTTTATTTAATTGTTTAGCTGATGTGTTGAAGATATTTCTTACATTTATATTATATAGATGTGAACAACAAAGATTTGTTTGATTTGATTTCAAATACGTCTTTATTTATAATAATTATATGTGTTTGTGTTTCTTACTGTCTTAGTGTGTGTGTGTATGTGTCTGTGTCTGTGTGTTTTGTGTGTGAAAAGAATTTGTTCTGATTTGTTTTTACTCATCGCAACCATAAAATTGGTTGCACACACACACACACACACATACACACACACACACACACACAAAACAACAACAACAAAAACAAGTGAACACCACAGTCTAGTTTTTGTACTCACGTTGGCTTTCCACCATCAGGATCAGATGCTGTGGGCTCTGACCATTTGACCGTGGCCTCTGTTTTACCTGCTGAAGCCGTGATGGAAATGGCATCAGGGCAGTCCTTGATCTCTGGTGGACGGTTGGGTGGTGGGCCTGGTTTTGAATCATTTCAATAGATAAATGTGACTGAGAGAGAGGGAGACACACACACACACATGCACAGAGAGAGATGGGGAACTGCAACCAGTTGTTCCTTGCAACTGATGATAATAGCGATGATGAAGAGTGTAGTGGAGGTGATCATGGAGGACAAGTCGTTGGGATAAAGATGATCAACATCCAAATACCCATTCAATAGACACCCACCCACCCGACCTTTAATTATTATTTTTATGGGAACAGATTTGCAACCAACACAATTATTTATCTCATAGTCTCCAGTTTTCAGTATTTCGGTCAGTTCTTTCAAAAGACTCAGTTGTAACAGTGGTGGTCATGTCGGGTTGTTTACCAGTTTTGCATAATGAAGTATAACACGTTTGCCAGCAAGAGCCAGTGCATACGAATATTTTGAATCGTTCTGATCTATGTATGTGCAGGGATTTCCCATTAAAAACTGGGTTGATTAAGATGAATAAAACCAACAACTTGTTCCCTGGAAAACGTATCCTTTCGGCCACAATGCATGAAGAATTTGCTTTTGATTACAATTATGCCTATAAATACCTGCACTTTTGAATACCTTCTATTTGCCTGTATAGGCCTTATATTTGATTTCCACATCGAAAGAGTTGCATCAGTTTAAGAAAGCAACACTTTAAAAAAAAAAAGGGATAGACTTTGATCTAATTATTTAATGCGTAACGATTCTGGTTTATAAGCACTGGCTCGTTGGTGACTTGAGACACTGATAATACAGATTTAACACCACTGCTTGCTTTTTCTTTTTCTTTTTTAAGTTTTAACAAGGCAACATGATGAGGAACTGTTGCCAAATCAGTAACAATATTAAGGCTGATTACCCATTGCTTTAAGCTCTGGATAAGCTTCCTCGGCGATGTATCGCCGCTGTACAACTGTGTAGTGTACACTCAAGCAGCTAACATTTTCTGCACACGTTTCTTTACGATGCTTGTAGTGTTTTTGGCTGGTCGAAAACCCAAAAGATAAAAACAGCTGACTGTCGCTGGGTATTGGATTTAAAAGCCGGAGAGAACATCAGTTCATTTGGACTCACTGTCATTTGCCAAAGCTGAAATGGCACCGAGATTTCTTGAGGGTCAGCGGCGGGGGAAAAAATCCAGGGGTGAGGGTGGGGGGGACCCCACTCCGGAATGGTTTTTGTATTAGGCCGGCTGCACGAAAACCTGACACGTCCAAAAGCTTTCCTAGCAAAATCTCTTTGGGGTGTTTCTCCGAGAGAGAAGGGGGGAGGGGGTGAGCACTACATTGGCCGGCTTCACGTATATTCAGTTCGTTGTATGCAACCTTCGCGTTGCAGGGATATTCATGCGCAAGCATCTATTCAATTAGATCCCCAGTACGCATCAGATTCTTATCGCCGAGCAGAATAATCAACACCCCGGCCTCCTGCTAAGATGCCTTGAATGGAAAGAAACGGCCGCCGGGTGTCCTGGCAGGTACATGTGTCAGTACAGACTAAACATACCGTGCATTAACTGACTGATATGTGCCATATTGTACTGTTGAGTATAAGTTGTCAAACATTTTGTCATTTCTTTTTCTCTGATACAGTCCCTGTTCATCTGCGTGGTCTTCGTGTGTACTCTCCATCAAAACTGAAAGCTGAGCTCCACCTCTGACTCACGAACCACTAATTCCAGCAAACTCTCTATCCTGCCATCTTCCGCCTTCTGTATATTATTTCAGTTGACTGCTCTGTGCCCACGCGCTCGCCGTGCGTGCTTGCGCGCGTGTGTGTGTGTGCGTGCGCAGCCGTGTGTGCGTGCCGGCGTGTACTGATGTGGGTGTGTGCGTGCGTTTGCGCGCGTGTGTGTGTGCATACAATACAATAATACTTATTAATCCTTAAAAAGGAAATTCATTTGTCTTCTTTTGACAAATAATAGAAAGTACATAAAAAGTAAGTAAATACTATACAGTTTAATGTATGTGTGTGAGGGTGGGGGTGGGTGTAGGGTCTTGCTGTTTGGCTTTCTGTGGTTTGAACTGAACTGATGTATTTATTGTGTGTCGGTTCAACTCAAGAGTTAACCGGATTGATTTCTATACAGCGCCCCTCGCTTTGTTTTATGAAGGAGGTTTGCGCAGTACAAATATTTCATTGTTAGTATTAGTATGATTAAACTGAAAGCAGACACTTGATGACGTTCAAATCAAGCACGTGTGTATCAGCGCTTAGACTAAGCTCTGACACTGGACATGAAACAACATAGCTCAGCCCAAAACAGACTGAAGTGTCTTAGTTCTCCATCTCATTTTTCATCGTTTTTCACCGTGTAACTTGTTTAAGTGTCGTTTTGTAACTTGATAAAGGGGATTACCCTGAAAATTTGCACGTTGTGTTCTGCCCTAGGAGATAGCGTTCTTTTGAACCTTTCATGAGTTTGGATCTAAGCTCTGGCGGTTCGAACGTTTCACTGACTTAATGATTTGCTTCCTGGTATAATTATTTTAACAAAAATGTATAACAGTTACCTTCATTGTCTCCTCCTCCTCCTCGGCCACAAAAAAGTAAACAGGCAGCGACAACCAGGAGCCCCCAAAAACGCTTTTTGCGATGAATAAGTGGTGTGGAATCTGAAAGCAAGCACAGAAATTAACACGCCACCCATGCCCGCAGTACGCACTCACACACACGCACCTGCATGCTCACACGCGCACACACACACACACACACACAGGGCTAGTGATATAGTTAATGATAATGATCACTGATCATTGACATACATTGTGATCATAATACAGTCAAATAATGATGGCGATTTAAGAATGAATGATCTGAATGTAGGACAACACTGACAATCGGATGATTCAATTCCAAATCAGCAATACTTTGCTCACAGGTAGAGCAGTTCTATTATATCCCCTTTTTATTTATGTTTATTACACAAATACTTATCAAGCACCTTATCTCGAGATGAGCTCGAAGTGCTTCACGATGGTAACTGTATGGCGCTATTCTCTGCTTCCAAGCAGGCCCACTGCTTGTACAATTATACATGCAAATCCAGGCAGGGTACGAATATCGCGTGGATGTACAGACATATCTTGTCTCCATACATGGGTCATTCTCCTGAAAACTGGTCAAAACTGTGACAGAGGGTAAAAATTCAAAGCGTGAATTTGTTTTAAATGTTATTATTTGGAAATGAAAGCTTCACATCTCTTGTGTACATAAATATAAACATAAATTGACATGGTGACAGGAACTTGGTTAATTGTGCATCATGTTACATCATCGGTCAGTGTCTCGCATGTTACAGAAGACCGTCACCATGAGAAATGTATGAATAGAGTTGGCTTAGTGGCCAGTTTCACTTTTGCCTTTTTTTATTATTCAATATTTCCTAATTAATGAAGGAATATCTGTCACTTCTGACATTAAAAAAAAATGTTTTATTACTGTGACAGGTCATGGTGGATGAATCCAAACTAAATATAAATCTTTAACCATTTATTTGTTGCAAAGAAGACAGCATGTGGCAACGAGGCCATTTTCCTGAACTTATGGCCAAAACGCAGTCAAAGACACTGGCCGATGAAACACTAAATCAAGATGGCTACCGCCGGCTGCACTCGCCTGTTATCTATATCAGCTGGGCGGACCGCAAGGCCGGACAGCACTGTCCAGCGAAATCTGTGCACTGAGGTTGCCCGAGGCACTTCAAACTACTATCTTGTGTTTCTTCTAACTTTTGATCGGGCCCCTAACTCAAAAAGTACTAAACACATTTTAACGCGCTTTAAAATGCCCAAAACTGCAGACCATTATCTTTTTATCTATCAAAAATTATCATCATTATCTGTAACCGTTTTTGTTTTTGTTTCCAAAAATAAACAAAAGATTCAAGGCAGGGTTCAACTTCACATTGTTTAATTAGTATTATTAATTTCCTTTGCGGAGATAAATTATGAATTTAGACTACTATATTTCAATGTTTCTTGCTTTCTAAAGTTAATAATCAATCGCACTTAATTAGTAATATAATCTGTCTCACATATTATGCAGGTAGACATCATCACAAGTGGCAAAGGATATAAGAATCACGCACTTGAACCATTGACCAAAAAACATAATAAACAAGTATATTAATTACAAAAGCAATGTTCTTTCCACATTTTCTTGATTGGAACGGGTATTGACCCCTGGAGCCAGTTTAATGAACACGGTTATAAACTATGCTAGCGGAAAGCCCTCTGATCCACTGCACAGTTATAGTTATGTGCACGATTCGAATTTATGACAGCCCCACCAAATCTCAGCCACGATGCACAAAAACAGTGCTGTCAGTTACAACTGTGCCAGTGTAAAGCCATCTATATTTAACTGTAACTGGAAAAAACCCAGGATTTTCCTTCACATCCGCTACAGACTGACACCAAATGAATCTCCAATCAGACGCTGAAAAGTACCTAGCAGCAATCTAGTCCACAGTCCCCCAAGCCATATTCTCTGTCTCACGCCCTGTATGTAAAAGCAAGAAAATCTTTTCACGGTGTCTTACCCTGTCTTGTGATGATGCACCATCAAACTAACTGCGATTGCAAAAGTTTCAGTATTTCTGAAATTATACTAGAAACGGTTGTGGCTTTGACCTTGAACATAGCAAAATGATATTTCTGAATGATACTCTGGCTGATGATGATGCATCACCATACAAAGTTTGATCGATCAGAGATATTGTCTGGGCAAACATTCACTGAAGTTTAGAACCTTCACTGTGACCTTGACCTTGAATACAGCAAAGCAACCTTTTCACAAGACATTCCAGCTTATGAACAGCCACTGTCAAACTAAGTTGGTCGCCAAAAAATCAGCTGTTCAGAACGTATAACAGAAATAGCCATGATTTCATTGTATGAACCCAAACTCAGTTACTGTGACCTTGACGTTAGCAACCCATTTTTTTGCACATGACTCTCTGGCTTATAATGATGTATCACCATGCTGGATTTGGTTACGTTACAAAAGATTCAGCGATTCATAAGATATCATCCAAACTGACATTAACTGAAACGTTTAACCTTGGCTGTGACATTGACCTTGAACACAGCAATCCAATATTTACACTGGACACTTCTTTGCTTATGATGATCTACCATCAAATTGAGTTTGGTTGTAAAAGACTCATTGTTTTAGAACTAATAAAAGATATAGTAGAAACCGTCATATTTTTATTATATAAGCCCGCACTATGACCCTGACCTTGAAGATAGAATCCCTTCTTCTTTTTTTCGCATGACATTCTGGCTCATGGTGGTGCACCACACTACCAAGTTTGGTTACAAAAGGTTGCATACAAACACTCAGCTGACTGCGAACAAATATGTGTCATGAGCGTTACATCCCTCACCCCCGAAAACACCACAGTGCTCTCCCTTTTGTATTCAAATACTACACCACACACAGCGCAAAAAAGGGTCAAACGTTGCTGCCGCAAGTCAGCTGATGTGGACTCTTACGTTAGGATAGGTCGAAAGTCAATGGTACTAGCAGAAATAGTTCTTTTGTGTGCTCGCACGTTACAACATTTTAAGACACCACGTCAACCACCCGGCCTGAAGAAATTACTGTAATGTATTTCGTATCTACTCTCATGTCATCAAACAAGCATTTAAAAAAAAGAAGAAGGTGAAATGTAGTTATCCACCAAACAGACGGAAAAATTAAATAAATTACAAAGTTCTTTAGTTTCTGTTGTGAACAAGTCACAATATTGTGATACACACTCAGAAGACTCCGGCATCATCCATCTGTAACGTGTGAGACACTGATTTTCTTTTCTTTGTTTGGAGCTGTTAGTAGGAAGCAACACACCAAAAATACCATTTGTATGTAAGAACTAGCCACCTTCTTTGTCACGAAATCTGTTTTTATTCAACCATGAACGATTTCAAGAAAATATCTGCGATCAGCAACCTTCCCATGTCACAAATGACGATCAAGTGAAAACGTGTTGCGATTTTTACCAAAAAAAGACTCGCCGCTCAAGAAATAATGATGCATTAACATATTGTGCCATTTCGCTTATTTCTCCAAACACATTACAACAGAAATATAGCGGTAGTCTAAAAAGTTTCATGTTTTAATTTAATTTCATCGGCCGCCGGAAAGCGGCACCCCGTCTTTGGTCCAATTTTCAGAATGACCCACATACATACCTGTCCTGGTCCATTTTCCAGCAGTGCAATTAAAGGTGAGCTGTTGGCCGAGCGAGTGGACACAGACACTGCCCTCCTGGACAAAGATGTCATGTGGACAGTGGACAGGTGAGATCTCCACACACCGGTAGCTCCCCTGACCACTCTCGGGCAAGTCACTCAGAGCGCACGTGCCAGCAAGCATTACTTCAGTGTCCTGTAGATTGTACAGTAAGTAACTTGGTGTTTTACGCCCAGTCAACCATTACGGTTATATCTGGGCGATAGATTTGACAGAGGACCCCAAAAGACGGTGAATAAGGGGAAATTATCGAAGATTGAAACGACTAATCCACGAGAAGAGGAAAAGTCGTCTAAAACCTCCACTCTGTTCCCGCTGCAGACCCAAAAAGATTCAGTTTCAGTCAAATTTGTATCCTGGAGATCAGTAAAAGGATCAGACTACTGGAAAATTCCACAAAACGGTCACTGTGGAAGAAACTATGTTTGACCCACACATAAACAAGAATCTGCAAGGGACACATCCACGGTTAAATTATCTTCAAAACTCGGGGGAAGGGGGATGTCTGCGTACGTGAAAAAAAACTTGTGGTGAGACGAGCGCGTAATGATCTACCCGGAATAAATCTCGCGTGTGTGCCGTTCCGTGATGCGTTGGGGGTGAGGTGGGGGCTGTAATATCCGTTGCTCCTGGATCCTGGAGCAAAACAAGAAACTATATAGAGAACTTAGTAACTCCGGAATGACAAATACAAAGGACTGAAGACTAACATCTAAGGTAGACCCACAGCAGGAGGTCGGGGAGTCGCTGACCTTTGACACTGAGTTTCCTACGGAAACTGATGCTCAGTGTCCAGACGAGACCAGAGACACTGCACTGCTGTAGTATCTCTGACGAGACTGACGGGGGGACTGCGCACCCCTCTCGGCGCAACCTGACGGCGCTATTCAACAAGCTTACCGGCCAGGCGGCCAGACAACCCACTGGCTGAGTTAGGTGAGATGAGACTGATGGGGTAGCAGGTGCTTGGTGACGGCGGATTTAACGTCCGGGACAGCGGCAGTTGGCACTGAGAAGGGCTTCGAGTCCTCCTCATCGACCGTATCCAACCAGATCAACGATAGCAATTTTATCACTTTGAACGACGGATCATTCACAAGAATACCGGATCGCCGGGTCGGATCACAGGCCGTCGGCCATCACTGAACATGACCTTAGTATTTTCGGATATTGCTGATGGGGTCAGTGGAGTGGGAGATGAAACTCCCTCCATCTTTTATACGAGTGGATCTAAACTTGAAATGTATATAAATACGAGATATTTAACAGTGACCGTCCGGGGAGCCGGTTGGGCGGCCTAACGGTAAGGCGTTAGGCTGGTAAGCAGAGGGACCTCAGTTCGAATCGGCTTCGGCTTGTGGTCTGTGGATGCTGTCTTGTGACTTTGTCCCTCACTTATGAAACATTAAAATGGCTCTCTTCGCTGCCCACCTTAATGCAGAAGTCATTCTGGTGGTGACATTCTCAGTGGTGGTAACACCTCCATACCCCTCCCCCCTTCTCCCCGTCCCTAATAAGCCTTATGGTTTTTGTGGACGTTAAACACCATGTTTACTTAGTGACCCTCCCCCCCAACCCCCCGAGAAAGAAGGTGCTTCAGTTGTTAAGTCCATTGCCGAACTCGAGCACTAGCCAATGTCCGGTCAGCCTCCGAACCACCCTTCGATTGCCTCCTCTCTCTGAACAAACCTTTTCAGTGCATAGCCTACCCATGTCCACTTGAAACTAATAGACTAACAGCTGTAACAACACACACACACACAAAAGAAACAAAACCAAAACCAAAAACAAACAAGCAACAACAATAACAACAACAACACCAAAAAGACACAACAGAACACAGAGATCTGATTAACCTGGAGAGAGCATGTTGGTCCTGATGGTGCCACCTCCGCTCCCAGTGTTGCAGCGCTCAACGTCCACAACACCAGCAGCAACAGACCTGCAACCACAAGTACAGCCGGTTAACTCTTTCGCTGCCATGCTTGCCGCGCCGTCACTCTGAAAACGACCAATAACTTGAAGGATTTCAAGTGCCAAATTTGAAATCATTAAGGCCTCTTCCCCGCCCTCCCTTCGCGTGAACACATGAAGGTATCAAAATGCACAGTATTGAAAGTGGATTTGTTATAGGACCATCAAATATACTGTTTGCAGGCGTTTAAGCGCGCATTTTTCAGTCCGGCGGAAATTTTACAAGCTAGGACAGTGAAGGGGTTAAAGGAACTAGCCTTTTCAAAACAGGGTTTTACTCAGCAGGTAGAATTACAGTTCATCAAACTAAATACTTAGCCTGAAATGAAGACATTTGCTTTAAAATACGTCGCTGGCTTTAAATTTGTAAATTGGGTTTCGTGAGTGACGATTAGCAGGACTGGATACATGGCAAAACATCATCAAACGTCGTGGCTCGCCTGTTGCACGCCACAGCGCTTTGAAGTTCAGCACAAGAAGGTGAAAAGGCTTTACACACGTCGGCTAAGGCCGCAGGTAGTTGATCGTTGACACTGAGTTGATTGCGATTTTTTGGTCTCGTCAAAGTACACCACTCACAAAACTTGGTTTCTAAATTTAAAATAAAATTAACGGGACGGGCATCTTCACTAAAACAAGTCTCATGCTTTTATTTTTCGTATCGGTCTCTTTCCTCTAACGTAAACACAGACCAAAATGGGTAATAGCCTCCCACTTGGCTAATCGTACAGGGCATTTTCAGACTGCGATATAAAAATACTGGCCTTACCTGTTATCTCTCGCTTCCTCATCTCCAGCAGTAAAACTCTCTCGGTCAGGGTTTTAGGCAACCTGAAAAGGGTCAGTGTCGCCAATGGCGATTGTGATCATGTACATGAAACAAGATTACCCACATTCGTTTTGTTTGTTGAAGATACTGAGGTTACACAGGACAGTTGCAGACCAGAGGGGCATGAGAAGTGAAATTAACTTTCAAGGGCATTTTGGCTGAATCTCTCTCTCTCTTTCTCTGTGCCTGCGTGCGTGTGTGTTTGTATGTGCGCGCGCCCGCGTGCGTGCGTGCGTGTGTGTGTGTGTGTGTGTGTGTGTGTGTGTGTGTGTGTGTGTGTGTTGGTGTGTGGTGGTGTGTGTGTGCGTGCGTGTGTGTGTGTGTGCGTGCGTGCGTGCGTGCGTGCGTGCGTGCGTGCGTGTGTGTGTGTGTGTGTGTGTGTGTGATGGTAAGGCATGATCTGGAACAGAAACACAGTTTTTAAAAGACCTTTCTGTAAACTATTCTTGGTTTTAAATCACACCGAGTCATTAACTGAACAGCCTTTAGTACAGTAGTGCTGGAATCACGTTTCGCACGAATCGACTAGAACAAGAATCATTTATAAGTAAGTAACTTGGTGTTTTACGCCCAGTCAACCCAGTTATATTAGGGCGAAGAAATCATTTATAAATTAGAAAGACAAAACTGAATCATGTAAACTATGTAACCATATAACAATTGATCTATTAATTTCTAGTTTTGCCTGACTGCAAGCCACAAATTTCTCTTCCTCCACCCACCCCCTCCCCTCCCTCTCAGTCGCCCATCAGCATCATAAATGCATTAAACAGCAACTGCTGATTATACATGCCAACCACCATAGTGAATTTTAGTTGTTGTTTGTTTTTGTTTGTATAATTTTTACAGTGATTTCTCCTTTTACAGTGATTTTGCAATGCTTTTACTATTAACCAGTCAATTTCAAACTATAATCACGAACGGACTGCGTGCCGTTCAAACATCATATTATTATTTGACAAGACTGAATTGAGCATGAAGAAGGATCTTGTGGTCATACAGGGCATGTGGTGCCGACATAACGCAGGGATATTGCTTTGATCACTCACTGGCTTAGTTTGGATTTAAAAGGAGATATTGTTAAACGACGCCGCCCATTCTGGAAATCCAATAGGCCTAATTCACTTCTTCGAAATAAAGCAGGTGATTCTGGATTTGAAACAAAAACAACAACAACACAACAAAACAGTATGCCATTCCAGTATATGACAGAGTAATTTTAATAATTCTCAAGATGACGTTCTAAAATATAACATATAATATTAGTAATAATAATAGTCATTTTTATGGCGCGATGTCTTACCGCCAGGGTTGAGCACAGCGCTTTGCTGAAGATTAACAGAAATGGATAACAAAACCTCAAAAATAATATGAAACATAATATTGTATTCATCGTACATCCACAAACTGATGAGCTTTGGTAGTTAGCTGAATTGCCCTGTGAAGGATGATTAATTTATATTGACTTGACTGGTGTCTTTGTGTTTTTGTTTTCCATGTTGCAAAAACCAAACATTCACAACAACGAAAGCATCTAATAGCAAAAATTGTGAATGTTACCGAGGTGTACAGCTAGTTGAAAAATGTGTATATTAAAAGTCAGTCTTAACGCGTTTAACACATGGAGCTTGACAGAATACAATCATTTTTGTTTGTTTGTCTCTCCATGAAAACTCTTCTTCTTCTTTTTTATTTTGATTTTTTTTACAGAAAGCAAAACAAAATTAGCCGTGAAGCTGTCAGTGCAAAAAACTGCAATAACAGCAACAACAATAAAAAATAAAAGACCGAGACAACAACAATAATAACAAATAAAAACTGACCTTTCTTCATATGTCTGGACGGTGTGGTTGTTTTGTCCCCGCTGCAAAGTGCACACTGACGTGCTGGTTCCAAGCACACGATGGCTATAACACCAGCCCTGCTTAGTATATTATATCTATGCATACACGTACTTTACGAAATATAAAACAGCTTCCTGGTCCGTTTGCTATTCATTTCACTTAATATATAAACAAATATTTCTGGCAGGGTTCACTGTACCCCTTCATCTGTCATCCCCCCCCCCGCCCCCCACTCCGTTTCGTCAGCCTGTTGATATTTACCCACCCTTCACCCCAACGTGCTGGGGGTTGGGGGGGGGGGGGGAGGGCTGTGGAGGAACAGTCTATGAGTAGTTCCTGTAGGCGGTGATGACTCACTCTGAATGTCGGATGGCTAAACGCTATGTCTCGAATGATTTATGCTTCCCTGGCTTTTACCATGTCCCATGGCAGGCACGCACGCACACGCGCGCGCATACACACACACACACACACACACACACACACACACACACACACACACACACTGACACACACACACACACACACGCACATACACTCACTCACACACGCACGCACGCACGTACGCACGCACGCACACACACACACCTGCTCCAAGCACACAAGAACTTCACCGCCTGCGGAAGAGACTGCCTTTAAATCCCTTGTGAATACGAGCTGAGTGACTGATTTTATTCTGCGGGCTCACACCGGAAACTGCGTCAGCCAAAACTGACGGAGTTGGAAAGTAGGGAGAGGAAAATGAAGTTGAATGGACCAGCAAGGAGAACATGATTAGGACAAGGAAGAAATTCCTGTCAGTGGGAGAAGCGTGCATGGCTATACATGTATTAATTGTGACCTACTCCAGGCAGAACAGCGGGGAGAACATTTGTTAGTTCTGGGTTTTCAACAGAGGTGTCCATAAATTTCTGCGTCTGCAGTGTCCCACTCTGAGAGAGAGAGAGAGAGAGAGAGAGAGAGAGAGAGAGAGAGAGAGAGAGAGAGAGAGAGAGAGAGAGAGAGAGAGAGAGAGAGAGAGAGAGAGAGAGAGAGAGAACAACATGCAACAACACCAAACTGCGGAATCTGTGTTGTGCTTGTGGCTCCATCATGTATACCTCGTACAGTGGATTTCTTTCTTCTCTAACTCTCCCCCCCCCCCCCCCCCCATTCCCGCTCGAGCCTCCCGCCTTTGTCTTCACTCAGTCACAGGATTTTGAAGGGGGTTCCCCTCGGTTTCCCGGCTTGCGTTAATCGTCTCACAGGCGTCGGAATTGTGTTCACTCCAAAAATCTCATTATAAAATGCACCAATCCATGCAGCCTGCCGTCCCTTATGTTTCTCGCCCATTGTGACCTCACGCAGTTTTTTGGCATGCCGTCACTGCTCTCTCTCTCTCTCTCTCTCTCTCTCTCTCTCTCTCTCTCTCTCTCTCTCTCTCTCTCTCTCTCTCTCTCTCTCTCTCTCTCTCATCCCGCAGATAAATGGGGGGCCTAGGGGCAGAAACATGACTTTCACACACTAAGACGGCTTCGGGGAGCAAGTGTCTACTCAGAATTATGTGCGTGTTTGGAGAGTTGAAAGTATCCTTTAAAGTGTCTCGTCAGAACGTATCATTTTTGAAAGAGTGAAAAGAAGAGTCATGGGCCTACACTCCCCGTCCCCAGCACTGAGCAAACCACTACACCCCGGGTAGAAATAGGAACAGTCAAACAACACACTGAGCTGATTGAAGATAGGTCAATGATGTAACTTACCGCGCCTATTGCGGCGCAAATAACCCTCGCCACACACATTGTATATCTGTAAGACTGTGTACATAATAATTAAGAAATTACTTTGCCACTGCAGTTGTTTTTCCTTCACTCTTTTTATTTTTTTTATTTTTTTACTTTGTCTTCTTTTTTCATTATCCGTTAACATTTAATTGCAGAATGAACAGTGTATTTTATTCTAGAGAGATAGCCTTGGGAGAGACTGGGTCAGAAGACAGTCGCTTGTTATTATTGTATACCGCACCAAACCACACTTCCAACCAGGTCTTGTTTTTGTTTTGTGTTCTCGTGGGAACCATTACATAAAATGGCGAGTGATTTGTGTATTTATAGAGCCATTTTCGGATGTTTTTACAATAGAGCGGTCAATAATCATGACAGAGTATTTTTTAGTAAATTATCAGTGATCTCATTTTATATTCTATGCTGCACGAAAAGCCATAATCGAGTGTCTATATCTCTGTTCTTTTTCCTTTTTGCTGAGCAGTTTTTCTTGAAAACACAACGCATTCCACATCTCGTTGTCTTCATTCGGAACCGCAAGAAAATAGATTACAGTTATCAAGTTTGTTATCTAATTTGCTACAATTGCTTCTCTTACGCTCAGGAAATATCGAATCTAACCCAGGCCCTACCCCTAATTATATATATATATATATAAACGACATAACCAAAAATATTGAATCCGTTATAAACTTTTTGCGGATGACACAAGTGTGTCTCTTGCATTGAATGATCCCGACGGAAGAGCATCAATTTTAAATTCTGACTTGGAAAAAATGAACAGCTGGGCGAAACAATGGAAAGTTAGTTTTAATAAAGAAAAAACTGAATTGTTAACATTTAAGAAAGACAACCTTCCAGTTTACTCACTGTCATTTGGAAATATTCTTCCCGAAGACAAGGAATATCACAAACATTTAGGTCTGATTTTTCAAAGTAATTGCAAATGGGGAAAAACATATAAACAGTATTATTAGAAAAGGTAACCCTTCTGATTTCATGTTTACGTTCCTTTAAGTACAAGCTATGCAGAAAAGCCTTGGAAACTATGTACAAATCTTTTATATTACCACAGTTTGATTACGCCGACATTGTTTGGGATAACTGTTCTGGAACACTTTCGAACATGCTCGAAAACCTGCATTTGGAAGCTATAAGAATTATTGTAGGAGCTGTTAAAGGAACAAGCCACGAAAAGTCGTATGAAGAATCTGGATTTTGCACACTAAAAGAAAGACGAAAACGCCACAAGCTATTACTGTTTCACAAAATGATTAATGACCTGTGCCCCGGATACCTGTCTAACTTAGTACCAACTTTAGTTGCCACAACAAACCCGTATCATCGTAGGTGACCATATAAAAGAGTCATTCCCGCTCATAAAACAGAAATATATGCAAATTCATTCATTCCGTCAACTACCCAACTGTGGAACACATTACCTCAAACTTTACAAGCAAATCCTTCAATTAGCCTGCTGACAAACTGTTTGTCAACCAGTGACACTATGGTTCCTATATATTATTATTTTGGCTCTGGAAAGGAACAAGTTAAGCATTGTAGACTTCGACTTGCTATTAGCAACTTAAATTATGACTTATTCAGACGCCGCTTGTTAGAAGACAATGCGGATATACAGCAGAAACGCCAGAGCATTTCCTACTACATTGTCCCCTTTATAACAGTATTAGAAATAAAACCATCAATAAAGTAGATGAGCACGAAAGAAATATCAATACACTTCTATTTGGAAACGACCAGCTACATTTAAAAACTAATAAGATTATTTTTTTTGCGATAGTCTACGATTTTTTGCGTCAAACCGACCGCTTGCAAATTTGCAAGTCTGCCTAAAAGTGTTTATGATACAAGCAAAGAAGTACATGCTTTAATCCTCTCCCTCTCTCAGATAAGTAATTATGGTAACATCACTAGACCATTCGGTTAGTTATTTGCTTTTTTACCCCCCGCCCCCCTCCTCCAGTTTTTTGTTGGTTGTTGTTTTCTTTTCTCTTCTTTTGTTGTTGTTGTTGTTTTGGTCTTTGTTTTGTTCTGTTGCCTCTGACTTTTTGACAACGATTTGCCATCTTGCCATCGTAAATGTCTGTGTAATTATCATTTTGTCTATAGGTAACACTCAAATAAGCATACTGCTTTTGTGTTTCCTGTACTTATTTGTTGAACTTTTGATTACGATGAATGAATAAATTTTGTTTAAACCAAGATAGGTCAGGAAAGGTTCCCTTGCCCGTTGTCACAACAGTTATTGGAGCAGTATTGCATTACAAAATCAACACTGTTCATTCTTCTCTTCTTTTTCAGTGTGACGAGAGGGTCTATGCTATATAATCCCTTCCATTGGGCATTCGTGAAGATAGGAGGGTGTGACCGCACGCGAAGACAGGAAGGCGTGGCGAGTTGCGCACGGCTTAGGTCTTGCACCCTGCTTCGTTTTTCGTGTGACGCCCTTTCGTCGCCAGTAGTGCATGCAAAGTATACACTACCTGGAAACCAGCAGCGCGAAAACACACTGCAGCTCAGAACCAGCTGTGCAAGAGTGCTGTATTGCAGATCACTACCTATAAGTATCCACTTTAAACCGCTGTATTTTCTTGCCATAGTTTAGGAGCTGTGTGAGAGTCGAGGTGGCCGTCCTGGGCTGTCCGTTCTAACGAGCCTTCTGGTTTCCGTGGACGTAAAGCTATATTGAACCATGCTTCGGCATTGGTCACAGCTTGTCCCTAATATGTCAACTGACATCTGAGGACATTAAGCATCACTTCATCATCATCATCAGCTGTATTTTCATGGGTGAGCCTGTTTGGCCTAGCGGTAAGGCGTTAGGCTGGTAAGCGGAAGGACCTCGGCTCGATACCGCTTCGGCTCTCCTTTCTCTTCATAAAGGTTGTGGTTTGTGGACACTGTCTTGTGTGGCTCTCATCGCTGCCCATCTTAATGCAGGAATCATTCTGGTGGTGACAGTGTAGCGATAGGTATATAATCTCCCTCTTCCCCTACCTCTATACCCCCTTCTCCCCGTCCCTAATAAGCCTTATGGTTCTGTGGACGTTAAGCACCATGTTTACTACTTACTGCTGTATTTTCTCAACCACTCATCTAATCTCAGTTGCTCATCCATACATGAATTTAAAGACAACTGAATGGAGCACTAAGCGGGTTTGTTTATTTGAATATGAAAGTTTAATTCTGATGTCATACAGCTGATGGAACGCACATTTTTAGTGCTTTGAAATTTGTCTCCATTTATGATAAAGTCAACAAAGAAAATCTAAAACTGAACTGAGTGCACACACACACACACACACACACACACACACACACACAGAGGCCACACACATCTGTCAGTTTGTCAGCTTTATTTTGCTTGGCCTGAGTCTACAGAAATCGGTCAGTCTTGTTAGCCAAGGGGGGCAGAACCGGGGGCAGGCAGGTAGACATACAAGTACACAATATGCATAGGTAAGAGATCCACTCAACAGTTATCCCAGTAATAAAGAGAGAACAGGGATTTCTGTTCACACAACCAGATAGCATCACTATCAGAGTCCAGAGAAACATACAAGTCCATGTAAACTCTGCCACTTAAAACAAAACAACAAATTGATAACTTGGTGACTAGCCCAAATTGAACACTTGGGAGACTTATTGGGAGGGTGTGTGTGTGTGTAGGGGGGGGGGGGGGGAGATACCAGAAATATTTCAAACAGAATGTTCACATATGAACTACAGTTTTCTATGAACATATTATCTACATTGCTTTCATTGTTAAGTTACCATACATACATCCATAGATCAACTATGTATCATGTTGAGAACCGACCAGAAACAAATGATTATCTCGGGAGGATCATACACTGAGTATTTGTGTTTAATACTTACTTTATAATGGTGGAATGAACCCACTGATTTTTGTTACCTGAAGAAAAGAAAGCATTCCTCTTGCAACTGTATTGCTCTTGGCAATGAAGTTGTACTGTATTGCATTCATGTGAAGTGTTCAACTAAAAGCTGTCCTGCGTGAGTAACAAAATGACAACTTTGGCATGTTACGGTGAGCTGCACGACATACAAAGTGAGACTTGTATAACCAGCAGATGAGTGGCTGCTGCTTGTCTTGTGCACAGCATCTATCAACCTGCACCAGTGTATGACAGACAAGCAATGCTTATGAGCACCTACCTGAAAAACTGGTGTCACACACAATCAGCTACAGATAATAAACACCACATTTTGGCACAATTCATTTTACCCAACTGAATACAGTGAGAATTTCTTGGTGTGCTTTACTAAATGCATTAGACCTCCATCTGTGTTTACTCCAGTAGCTTCAAAATTTGACCCATTGTTACACCTTTTGAACTGTGGGTTTGTGCTTGGAGGTGTTGCAGTGCAAGCTAAAGAAAAATCAAAGGTAACCTGTTTAATGAAACAGGCAGAAAAAGGATACAACTCTGTTCAGCTGTGCAACTTATGGTGTCTCAAAATCTTTCACTAATTTTCTGCAGCTGCTTGTTTCACCATAAAATTCAGCCACGTGCTCTCTTCAAATGTGGAGGTGACATTTGTGTCTGACATGTGGAGACAGCTATAGGCGTGTGTGTGTGTGTGTGTGTGTGTGTGTGTGTGTGTGTGTGTGTGTGTGTGTGTGTGTGTGTGTGTAACCTAAGCCATAAATCATGAAAGAAAAGAAAATGACTAAACATGTCTGTGCTTTCTAAGATTTGATCCAAAGAGAACTATAATACCATAGCAAATTCTCCATATCCAAGATTCTGCTATTGTCATTTTCTTGAAGGTGGTTGTGGGGGGCCAGGGGATGGGGGGTCAAGATAGGGTGGGATTTGAGGTTTGAGCTGCAGTTTTGTGTGTAGACGCAGATTAAGCAGATTAGCAGTGGGCACAAGCCAAGTAGACCACCTTGAGGAGAGGCACACACAACAAGGCAACAGTCAACAATCTACATTGCAAGGACATATGGGGGCTGTTGTCAGCCAGACTAACACTGGAGCAGACTAAAACTGGAAGAGTTTCAAAGGCAACATTAGGGAAACTGCTCAGAGATGGAGCAGTGTACGCAGTCACATGGGCTTCCCCCAGTGCTTAAAACCAATCAGGCCTACCAGGAACCCAGCTGAATGCAGATACAATGTTGTTTGTATCTCAGTATTGTGAGAAAATACAGATACATGTATTATGTATACATGTGTGTGTGTGTGTGTGTGGAGTGTATGCGAGTGTTACTGTGTGGATGTGTGCATGTGGGTATCTGTGCATAATCATACTGTGGGTGGTTGAATGTGAAATGCTTTAGTGTTGATGTATGCATTTACAGTACTTGTGCTTTTTTGATTGTCATGTTGATATTGATGTATGCATTTATGGTACTTGTGCTTTTTTGATTGTCAAGTGGATGCTGATGTTGATGCTGCAAACTCACACATTTTTTTTAAAAGGGATATAGCACTATATAAGAGTCTTTATAAATCAGTGAAAATGAGAACAATAAATGTCAACAAACAAAGAGAAAAAGAAACAAATCAGTATTATACAGACTCTTCTTTGTGGTTGCTCTTACAGTTGAGTGCAGTACTTTGTGTGGTCAGTCCAGTGCGACAATTGCTGAAGCAAACTTTGTGCAAGGCAAAGTACATGGTCGAAAGTGTGCGAAAGACTGGAAGAGCTGAAAGAAAGACTTGTCCATCAAAACCAACATCAAAAGAAAAATTATTGACCAAAGTTACCACCAAACAAAAATAAAGGCAAACATTATTCCAGCTGAGGAACAGCACCAAAAATCATTACACCAGTTCAAATCTAAATATGTTTCAAGCCAATGAACACCAAACCACTGTAAACAGAACACCACATTAACATTCAAACAAAAACAAAACAAAAAAGAAGAAAAAAAGAAGCTATCAGCACCAATAATTTTGTAACAAACAAACAAAAATGTAATCATTTTGGTTCTGATCTTTTTCGTGTGGACTTTTCTCTCTAAGAACTACATGCACTAACCAAACTTAAGGAACTTACTTGCCTTCCTAAAACATTTGCCCAACAGGTAGAGGAGATAAAAAGAAATTAAAAAAATTAAGCTTCACAGAATTAAAAAATCTTTAAAAACATTTTTTTTTAAATCGAGAGCGGGTGGTTGTAGAGACTCAAAACATTATCAAATGTGTGTCATTTTGCCTGATGCACATACACTGCAGACTCTTGGATGTTTGGCCATGGTTGAGCGATGTTGAGCATGTGTTTGGTAATTGTGTGCCCTGAGAAAGGAACTAATTTTCTAATTCTAAATCCTTAATTTAGGCCACTGTGTCTCTTACACCTCTTGGGCAAAACATGTTTTTGAATAAGGCTAGTTCCTTTAAAAAACAGCGCCTTGAAGGTGAAATTCCACCTCACATAGGTTTCAAGATCCCCCACTGTTCATGATTTGCCTTGTATTTTCATTCTTAAGGCAAATTTCTCTTCAGAACTAAGTTAGATGCTCATAGCTTCTTTGTCTTAGTCTTAAAGAGGGTTCTGCTGTGTTGTGAAACTACTTTCATTTGCTGCAGATAACCAGCAGCTTTTTGTTAATAATTTGGTGTTTTCTGGACAGGATTAAAAGCAAATCTCTCAGCTTGATAAAACATTGAACTTGTGCATAAGGACTGTGCAGTTTGTGAAGAAGCAACAAAAGGCTTTTTCTTCAAAACAGTTGTGCTGATTTTGCTGTTCTGAAATGCTCAGACAAGTTCTACTAATGCCTTACAGTGGACAACCTGACAACTGTGTAAGTAAGTAACTTGGTGTTTTATGCTCAGTCAACCAGCACAGTTATATCAGGGTGCCTGACAGCTGTGAGAATACAAAAACTGTTGGTTTCCATAAACAAATATTGTGGTTTTTCATAAACAAATCTCATTCAAAAAGAAAAGTCTGTACAATTTGGAACAGTAGAATGTGGAACAAGAAACATTTCAATGTGAAGACAAATTGAACACAATAAACATTTCAATCTTAGAACAAATTAGCCAGTAACACCTTAGCCCACAAGACAACACCCAAACCAATGAAAAGAAAGAAATGAACTTCACCTTAAATCAGCAGTCTATAAATGTCAGTCATACAACTCCAGAACATATTTACTCTCTACAAGGAAAAACTGACAAGACGAATTCCTGGAAGCGCTGGTGCACATCTAATAATCAATTTAAAACAAATGGCAGTAGCAAAACAGATATGAAGCAACAGAGTACACAGGGAACAGCTTAGCCAAAAATAAACCTCTGTAAGTCCACGATTCGTATGTATACTTTATCTATCCAAGTACTGGGTAACAAAGAAGTGGAACAGTGTATCACAGGCTAGCACCAGGGATGTTCTGAGAAAAAATAACTCAGAGGATATCTATGAGCCAGCTCATGTTGGGGAGAAAACCAATATGAGAAACATGTGGCGTGAAATCTGAAACAAGACTGGTCTGGACTTTTGGCATACAAAAAATGCTTCCTTTCTATATGACAATAATATAAAAACAAAAAACAAAAAAACAGTCCTTATGTGACTTTGCTCAGCAGAACCAAGTTGCAAAGGCTAGGGCATGAATACAATGCTGGGGTTGAAAGAGTTCATGCATAACATTAATGATTGCTCCGGTATGTTCAAAGGTGACCATTTTGTCAGCAAGCTGCTTTTGAAACTCATACTAGGTTGTTTGTTCAGCAACCTTGCAAAAAAGTTGCATTGCAAACATCAACACTTCTATGAAACTTAAGGATTTCCCTCAGTACAAGAATACATTGCCTTTCCAATGTTCTTAAATTGATATTTAACCATTGATTAAAAAAATCTCAGTTAAGAATGAAGCAAAAGTTGCCTGTAATATAATTTCTAACTAATTAGTCCTGGTACTGATAGAAAAACTAACCACATATAATGACATTTTATATACATTCTACAGGTTTACCATCAGCTGGTTTTATTTATTATATGACGATATAATCATGTCCCAAACTTCTTTTTTTGTTGTATGATGTAGGATTTTGCATGGCATGGGGAGACTGTTGAGTTGTAACATAAATAGAGCACACCTCAAAATGACGGTGTAAACACAAGGCTGTGGTTGTCTTGCAGTCATTCTGCACCAACATCTGTAGACCTGAGAAACTGGCCACAATTTCCCCAAAATGAGACTAGGACAGGGGAACTGTTGCAAGACAGACTCCATTAATAGTGATGAGGTTCTGCTCATGACTAAGTAGGTTACTAAAATGTCCTGTTTCCTTTAGGAAGTTTTTTTTTCAGGCTGAAATAATCTCAATGGTCCCAGCAATCAAGGAGGGTTGCACTGTACATATATCTTTAGGTGTGTGTGTGTGTGTTATGGAATTGGTCCTCAACACTGTTAGTAAAAAGATGTTGATTCAAATGACTAGTTCTCTGCCCCCGTTTGTCCCCCACCACAGGAAGACGCTTAGAGATCAAGTGGACTCTGTTTAACTAAGATCAGAGCACTACACATTCATTGCATTTGCAAGTGTAGCTTTACTAGATGTTCCTTGCACATGCAGCTTTCAGATCAACTGCCTGCTACTATAATATTATCAAAGCAGACACATATTAATAATACCCAACAAACCAAATGAGGGCAACTTTATGTATCATTGCATTTTTATCTCATGAAAAATGCATCAATCTTCAGCACTGCCTGCAAGCTGCGTCCCTTTTCAAGCAACTTCCTTTTTGCAACCAACTAGAACTGTGCGACAGTTGAGTTCAATGGCTTACTTTCATGCAACTTGTGCTGTGTTCCATGTTTTGTTTAACAGAATCCGCTGATCCCAATTCTCCAAGAAGGGACATATACACAGTGCATGGGTGAAAGTGTGGATTTACTACAGTACTGACAATTCATCAGGATCTATGAGTAGCCAAGGCTTTAAGTTAGATTCATGGTCTAATGCACCAGTCTGTCACTGATGACTTTTTTGGTTGTCATCTGTGATCTTAAACCCTGCTGGATTTGACCGTTCCCCCTGTCTGTGAAAACTCTCATTTGCATTGGGTCCCTCAGGTAACTGAGCTACAACTATCTGATTGCTATGAATGTAGCAGTTAGTCAAGGGGCAAGAGTACTTGCAATGCAGTCAACTACCAGTGAAAACTGGTACTGCAAATAGAAATGATGACAACAATATAAATTGTGTGTTTTAACAAAAACCCTGAACATTAAAATTCAATATGTATATTCAGAAATACCAATTTTAGTACAAATCCTGACCTCTCACCCATGCAACGTGTGACTGACGCATCAACACATCACACAACAAGCAGCAGAACCGAGGGATTTTTCACACTCTTTTACTGCAGTCACACATCTATTTCACACACAGCCATGACAGCATGCTATCTCTATGGCCTAATGTCACACCAAACACTACTGTGACAGTGGCTACTGTCAAGTAAACAGAGACAGTAGCTACTATCAAGCAGATCAAGACAGTCTGCTGTTAAAGCCAAATAAAATGTCTCATGAAATAAATACTATACTGTGATTGATAAAATACAACAGCTCTACAGGCAGTTGATTATCAACACACACTGCCCAAGATGTCTAAGTGCATGCACACAGCAACATCAAAATCAGACACTACTAGTGACAGCAGTTATAATAACGTAAAACAAGTCAGATTCTAAAACTTAAAATAAGCCAGATTTCACAATCACATTTCTGTGAGCACTGTGTGCATAAATCTTCACCTTGTAAAATTATTAATTTTTCCCAATGGATTTTTGTGTGTGTGCATCAAGAAATGTACACAAACTGGAGCCACACTTGCTCCCCTTTGCTGAACCCAGTGCAGCTTCTTTCTGTGTCCATGTGTTGGTTACATGCGCACTCCCATGAAACTTATAGAATTGCATGACACCTATGTACTGCACAGATCTCATGATGATCACACCAAACTGACTGCACCAAAGTCTATCTCATCAACCCAAAGCACAGTCTACTCAGTTCTTCTAATAGTAAAACACTTTCCATTGAGCAATGTGCAATCCCCCCCCCTTTTTAATGTAACAAGACTTCACTAATGAAAGCTCTCCTGCAACCAGCAGGTTAACTGTAAATGTTACAAGTATTGTATTTCATGTAACTGCATATTTCATGGTCAGACACTTTCCACACATTTTTTTTTCCAACCATCACAAAGCCAGGTGTCCAGTTCATCCATACCAAATGTACAATCACCGTAGCTTTCACCAGAGTCACTTCTTAAGTCAGCTGCATAAGAATGCACCCTCTCCTTCCTCCCCCCCCCTTTCACAATATTGTATGTGTCAAAACGCATGACACATTTTCAACACAAAGCTATGTAACGACACTGAGAATGCACTGCCAGATCTCCACGAAGTGGGCTCAGATATTCTGCATCATCATGAGCCTCATTCTGAGGTACTGTCTGAGCACACACGCACACACACAAAGTCTTCAGATTATTACATAATCTGTTTTGAGGACAAAACACATTTGAGACTTTGACTTTAGTGCACAAACAAGGTCTGTCACCCTGCATAGCAAAATACCCCAGCCCCCTCCCCCATTGTGTGCCCAGTTACACTGCCAGTAAATGCCTGTTTTTCTGTGCACTTTGGTAAAAATGTTCTACAAGATACACTCTTTGATGACTTGAACAATGTGACCATGACGATAATGGCCCAGTTTCTTCACAAGTCATTCATTCAGTATGGTGATGGTACACCAGTGTACCAAATTTGGGGTGGGCAGACTGTATAGTTCACAAGGCGAAAAACTGGGGCAGACTGTCATTTTTGAAGATTTGAAACCTGTGACCTTGACCTCACTGACAGCAACTCAATCTTTTTGCACAACACACTGGTGATCAGACACCAACATACTATGCTTGGTAGCACAGAGTTCAGGGGCGAAGCGGATTGCATGAGCAGAAACACAGGATTCAAAATCTCACTGCAACTTGGAACATGAAGCTAGCATTTGGAACGCTTTGCACAACACACTGGCTTGTGACAGTGCACAACCATATCAAGTTTGGCTGTAAAAGGTTCAGAAGCTTGGAAGGTTGGCGAGAAACAGTCATTTCTTGAGAACATGAACCATTACTGTCACTTCAACAGTGAAGACAGCAACTAATGTTTTACCATGTGACAGTGGCTCATGAAGATGCGGTATCTCAGGAAGTGTGGCTCCAAAATGTATTATTTTACGCGAGTCCCTATTTGAGATTTTGAACTCTGTGACAACTCAACGCAACACAGGACAGAAGGACAGACAGACAAGGTGATTCCAATATAATATTCCCCCTCCCCCCAGCTACACTGGGGGAGAGGGGTGGGGGGTGTCACCGCAAACTTTAAAAATTCTGACAAACTGTTTTGTGTACCAAATGCACTTTTCATGCTCACTCCAACTACCAAGATCATCATTGCTTTGTGTATTATACATAATTTTGGCTAACACAGCAGCAGCTCTTTGCATGTTTTCTCCACAAGTTTTCATCTCTGCTTCATGCACTAGGCACACACCAAGCAGACTGCATCATGCTCTATCACAGCCGTTGCGCTTGCCAGCTGGATTGTAGACAATTCACATGCACACAAAAAACAGAGGGGGCATGGGAAACAACTCTCATGCCACAGGCACATTGTAGTGGCGATCATCCTCAGCAAGCAGATAGGCCGAAGGCCAGTCCTCAGGGGCCTCATCAGGGAAAGTGCAGTCAAAGTCTTCTTGTCCATGGTGGTCGAGCCGAGCCACGCGCAGCTTCATGCCCAAGCAGTGCCCTAGAAGGCACATTTCCACCTGAACCACACAGATGCAAATTTATCAACAGCGTAATAATTGGGCGTGGGATTTTTTCTGGAATTGTTTTCTGATTTTGACTAGGTCTGTGTGCCATGCTAATGTCTGTGCAGGCAAATTTATTAATCATATGAAACGGCATATTATTTGGCACAATATCCACCAGAATATACACTGCATTTTAGTCTGGTTTTGTGATGGGTATATAATTATATGCTGCTGGACCCAGTTGTCACATAATATGATAATAAACCGTATTCACTCACACAACTTCCTACTCTCTTCGCTTGGCCAATGCCCAACCCTGAACATTACTACAACAAATTGTTCAAATCAGTAATCTGACTGACAGAAATGCCATTTTACACCCTGACTGCCCACTGAACACTTTTCACACAACACCTGTAATCAGTAGGTTTTTGCCAGAGTTATGACTGGACAAAGAACAATATATTTAAATGCACCATAAAGCCAACCACAAACAGTGCTGCAGCAAACACATCTCCAGTGTACAAATCAGGAGGTAGTTAGTCCAATTACTGTCAAATTTCATCAGATCTTGACAAGTAGAAAAACTGTGACTTGGCATTTTAGTGAATTGTGTTCAAGTGCAAATGCAACTTTGCCTAAATCACACAAAATCTGTCAAAATGATAGGGTGCAAATTTCCCATGGATTCATTTGTGAAGTCTGTACTCAAAATGTGCAACTATTATTTCTGCAAAATCATAACTCAGAACTCTGAAAATGGCACTCTGTACTGAAAGTATGTACTAAAACACTTTGATGAAGGATTTTCTTAGTCCAGGAAGCTTGTAAAAAGACAGGAGGTTTAGTAGCTTGGTGAAATGCCTGGCAAATTATAGGCATTTAAAACTATAATAAGACATGACTGGAAGTGCTAGATGTCAGACTTCACAAAACTTGCCCAAGTATGGTGTAATTATGTACAGTTGTGAATGGCTGTAAAAAATTAAAAAGCATATAACAAAATGCAGACCCTAAACTCTTTCTTCTTAGTTTACAGCTACTATTTGAATCAAAAGATGGACTACCTGGTCTATACCAGCTGAGTCACCAACACAATTCAGATGGTTCCGCACAAAGCTGACCACATCAGGTGACGTGTCCCTGGCAAACAACAGCCAGGCGAAGGTTGGCACATCACCACCCTCTCTCATCTCCTCCTGCAGGTCATTAGCTCGGAACAGCATCATCAACTTGAGGCCCTCCATCAGTTCTGTGTCAAAGCGCTCACTGCCATTCAACAGACTGAGCGTGCGAGCCAAGCGTTCCTCTTGGGACGGCAGTGCACTCATCTCTTCTATCTGTTGCAGACACAGAATGAACCACTGCAGTAAATTTGAAAACAATAAAAATGTGCGTGCGTGTGCGCACCCACACACAAATTTAAAAAATGACCGTAGAATAAGAAACAAAGTTCAGGTGCCAGCACTTGAATTGCATTAATTTTACTGACTGGAGACAATAATGGTAAACTAAGAATAATGGTTGACACTGTTGTGAGACTGGAAAAGAGCAGATGGAATGTCTACAACATAATTTATTGTATTTGTAAACCTTAGTCCGAGATGATTTTATGTGTTTATTTTACTTGTTGTGCATTTCCTGAACTGTGGTTTTGCTATAATGTCCATTCCTTTGCATGGAATAAAGAATTTGGGACCCGACTTAAAATGTGTATAACACTTTTCAATCACAGATGGATATGTGATGATTATAATCTCAAATCACATTATGAAGTTCCCTACAAACTTGAGGATGTTATTTTGCCATGCAGAAATATTTATTTTGATCACTGTCACAACCGTTACTCCAAAACTTACTGTGGCATAGAGAGAAAGAACACACTGTGTGACTTTGGAGAACTTGTCCTCCTCTCCTCCCCATGCCAGTCGCTCTGCAAATGTCCACTGCTCAAACCCAGAATTGCTGTCAGTGCTCAGTTTGTGGAGTCGATCAACAATGGAAATGAGACCTGGCCAGCGAAGTGTGACCCGATGACCTCCCACCAGGACTTGGAACAGTGTACTGCGCAGAGCACAGTAGTTGTCTCCCCTGATCTGACGCAGCTGTTTGCACTGGAAGAGGTCTGGAACGGAAAAGTAGCCCTGGAAACAGAAAAATTCAAAAAATGTAATTCCTGAAGGATTCACCCCCCTCCCTCACCCCCACTGTAACTCTAACCTGGGTGCCGCAAGGGGTTAGCACTGCACCAGGACCAACTGTATGTTCTGTAAATCTTTCTTTTTTTGTTTAAGAGACCCTAACCTGTAGCTCACTTTTCCATCTCATTAATTTTGGTGTCTCCATCTGCCTGTCACAACATAGGTCAGGAGTGTGTGGGTGCATGTTGGATCCTTCATATTCATGGTTGACACAGTGTGTATAGCAAATTTTCCTCCCTTTCACACCATGCTAATATAGCTTGTGACTATGTGTGTGTTGGTCCCATTTGGTTGCTGGAATGGGAATACTGGGGCAGATGGGTGAGCCAAGGACTGGCACACAGCAGGAGAATCACTGATCTTTAAAAAAGAAGAAAAAAGAAGAAGAAGAAAGATCCATGCCAGCAGGCTCGCTGTCTGGTAATATGTAAAATGGCGCTGCATATATCTATCCTGATCCAGATTTGGGAAACTAGTGGTCAGCACACTATATATATATATATATATATATATATATATATATATATATATATATATATATGGACTTTACCTGTTTGATGGTCTTTGCTTTTGGTGTGTCCCCTCTCCATTCTTGCTCTGCATATTCAATGATAGGCACAGCATCTCCAATATTGACCATCTTCTTCATGTTACTTTCTGCACACATCAATGGATCAGATTCAGTGATGGGAATCAGAATACACACTTGTCATCATGTTGTAACATGGGGGAAAAGACAATATGAAAATACATGACTGTGCAACCATAACAAAATGAGATCATGGTTACAGTTCACATACCAAGAACATAACTATCTCAAAAACAATTCACACTTAATAAACAGTGCCAGTTATTGAATAAGAACACTGCATGGTGTAAACTGGACTGCCTGTTAAAAACCTTAATTTTTTTCTTAAATTGAGTTGTGTTTGTGAAACATCTGATCATGTTAGTTGAAAATGACTTTGCAAGTGTTCACCTAAGCTGATATACATTTAACCTGAGAGAGAGAGAGAGAGAGAGAGAGAGAGAGAGAGAGAGAGAGAGGAGAGAGAGAGAGAGAGAGAGAGAGAGACTGTCAGTGCACCGTTACCATTATTTTGTTCTAGATACATGTATGAAGTTGGTCAAGTGAAAGCAACTTCTATACAGCAACATCTTGCACATGTATATATATATATATATATATATGCATGCATATATTAATTTTTCTCATACACATATTGTTAATCTTAAAAAAAGTTATGTTTGCATAATTAACAACAGTAGCAGACAAAGTCCACACACAAACTCATGCTGTAGTCACATAGAATGACAACACATGCACACACACACCCACACAAACACTCACCAACTCCTGGCTCTGAATCGCCATCCTGCTCCAGTGCCAATCCTTTGAAGTCTTTATGAGGGCCCATAATCTTACGTGACAGTCCTGAAACCTCATCCTCCCTGAAGCCCACTCCTACCACCTCCCCAGCTCCACCCATCTCCCCACAATCCCAGGAAAATTCCACACTGCTGGCTCGAGAGCTGGGACTGGAGTCGGATCGAGCCAAACTGGGCATGCGTTCCCACTTAGTCCTGGGGCGGTGGTGGGGGGAGATGTTATGACTGTGTGGTCGACTTTTGCGATGAGGAGAATGGACATGGTTGGGGAGAGGGAAGGGGACTTGCTTGATGGGGGACTGCTGCTGAGTGCCTTCTGTTGCTCCACGTTCTATCAGTTCATGCAGCTTGCATGTGATGGACTCAAACTCATCCTGGATGTTGTGAAACTCCGTCTCCAGGCACTCAAGGTTTTTGATAGTGGAATCTTCCACCTTGATGGGTTCTGAGGCAGACATGTAAACATCTGGTGCATGCACCGGCTCACCAAGCTGGTGGTCCAGACTGCGGCTGCGGCGCATCAAATGGGGATGTGGTGGTGATGTACAGTCTGGTGTAGGTGACCGTGATTTTCCATACTCCTCTGCAAAGGTAGACCACTCTCGTATCCTCTGCATGAGGGACTGGCGGAACTGGCTGTCAGTCATGGCTGTGTGGGCAAGTGGGAATGGTGATAGATCTTTGTCTTCATCCTCCCAACTCCACTCCTCACCACTGCTGTTGAAACTACGAATGGATTCTGAAGCATCAAGTGATGGGTCATAATCATAGTCCTCACTGTGGGGGTGATTGTACTTTCTGGCACACAAGAGATGGGCATCAGGAATTCTGTTTCCTCTGTGTGCAGGGGAAGACTTGTTTGATGATGCCACAAGCTCTGTATAGACAACTGGCAATGAGGGGCTGCTACTTTTTCCATCATTGTCCAATACATCCACCACAGTTTTATCCCCTGAAGGACTAGAACAAGCATTATCACCACTCAAAGATAAAAAGTACCGATTGTTCCTCTCCTTCAGCGACGATACAGAATAGTTTTCTCTGAGGGACTGACTCAGCCTCTCATTTCCCTCACTATCATCCTCCTCTTCATTGAACTCGGGCAATGTTTCAAATCCAGATTCAGCTGTGGAGTAAAAGGAATCCCTGATGTTTGCCTCATATGGTGATGGGCTCAGGTCGGAGCTTCCGGTAGACCTGTTGTCTCTCTCAGCTGTGTACCTGCGAGCAGGTTTGCATCGGGTTCCCATTCTACGAAGTCGAACCTTGTCAGCCACTGAGTGCACCTGTGGCCGTGGAGACAATCCCCTGCCACCAAGAGCCACCCCATACTGAGGGGAGTAAAAAACAGCGGGCGTTGGTCCGCTTGAGTTGTTGCCCATGGCTCCATCGACACCACTGTCAGAGAAATCCTGCACACATAACGGAATATTCAGATTGCATCATGAAGCAGTGTACAACAGATGAAAGATATAAAAATATAAACAAATAAAAGAAGAAAGAAAGAAAGAAAGAAAGAAAGTTAATTAGTAACTGGATTTTAACATACTGCAAACTGCTCAAGGTCATCTCAGGATGATCAAACTTGGTCATAAACAAATGCTTATTTCAAAATTCTTCTCATGATCAGG
The DNA here is from genome assembly GCA_018857735.1 of Alviniconcha marisindica. Taxonomy (NCBI): domain Eukaryota; kingdom Metazoa; phylum Mollusca; class Gastropoda; family Provannidae; genus Alviniconcha; species Alviniconcha marisindica. The sequence continues at coordinate 289,155 of JABMCL010002064.1, forward strand.
GGTCACGCTGCCTTTTAGAGATTTGCGTCAACCGACGCGAAACAATACATATTTTGCATCAATGGCACGAAAAATGCGTACAGTATAACCTAGAATTAACACACATTACAAAGCCAAAATGATTAAGTAACCCGATTGTAGCTCACAGTCTATATAGACCATTCCCACGAGAGAGGCAGGAGTTTGGTATGAGTATAGCCCCTTGCCGAGTGGGACATCTGGCTGCCGTTCAACAGCAGCGAGTGCACGGTCATTTCACTCGGCGAACATTAATTTTTAGATTTAAAAGTATGGTTTGAAGAAAAATGGACAGCTGGTCAGGAGCACAAAGGCAGAACTTGTCCGTTGTAATACATATCATACTTTATTTTCCCACAATGAGGAGCGGTTTCATCAGATGGGCTTCAAAAGGGAGAAGAAGAAAAAACAGAGAGAAGAGAGAACTTGAACTCGAAAACTTTATTTGTAGTTTAGGTTCAGTCAAAAACCGGTCTAACTACTAGTCCTTACTAAGTTACTGATGAGTAAACATAAAATTACAGGCATCATTTAGAGAGAGAGAGAGAGAGAGAGAGAGAGAGAGAGAGAGAGAGAGAGAGAGAGAGAGAGAGAGAGAGAGAGAGAGAAGAAGAAGAAGAAGAAAATAAGTGTGTGTACATAAATATATATAAGAAAACTCACAAAGAAAGAAAACATAGAAGTAAACGTAAATATAAATACTGATGAAAATGAAATATAATTATATATATAATAAAGAAAATTAAAAAAGAGAGAGACAAAAAAAAAAAAAAAAAAAAGAGAAAAGTATAAAGACAGGTCAACAGGCATATATATATATATATATATATATATATATATATATTATATATATATATATTGTAAACATGAAACACAAATTTCCAAAGTTAGTCCCTTATTCGTGTTATTGCCCTAGTTAAAAAGGCGCACACACAACTATTATAAGGTTAGGGCATGTTGGTACTATAGACCATTCTACCTAATTTATTGATACCAGATTAAAGTATTAAAAGATGAAGAAGATGGGAATGGACACAGGACAGATTTTTTTTTTTTTAACATTACATAAATGCATAATGGCACATTTGCCATATGGCAGCAAGCTACACATACCACCTACCAACTGTCATACCTTAGCTGCCCAACAAAAGCCATACATAAAAACAGAAGAAGAATAAGCCTAACTCTTAACGAAAAATGTTGGAGAATTTTCTGAAAAAAAGTCAGAATGTACCCATTAGCAGAAAAATGAGAACACAGAGTAAAAGGACTTACAAAAATGAGACAGGAGATAGGATAGGGGAATCAAATGACACCCTGAGATTTCATACAGAAAGAACACATCAGATATTCCTGATCACCCTGTTGGGAGGGGGGAGCAGGAAGGAGACAAGAAGCAATTCTGCATGAGCACTGTTATGTTACTAAAACAAGTACTTTATATGAAGTCACAGATGAAATGCTACACAAAACCATACACCTGAAGACACACTGTTAAACTTGTCTGCACTGAGCGCTCCAACACACATGTGCACACACACACACCACAAACAGGTTTGCTGCCTTGTGTGGCAAAATAATCATAACAATATTTGTAAAGTGCCAACCTCTAACATAAAAATCGAGCTCAGTGGGTGATTACAGAAATCAAATTTATGTACCAGAAGCGAAAAAGCAACTAAATATTTTTTTAACCTGACAGTGACACTCAAAGTCCAGCTCACAAAGGTGCATCACCACACCAAGTTTGGATGTAACAAAAAGTTCAATGGTTCAGAAGATATCTTCCAGACACATGGACAGGCAAATGCACATAAATATTATTTTCCAAGTGCTTCTACGGAATTCAAAGCCACAGTGAAGAAACATGAGGGCTATCAAACTGCCGCCCCCCCCCCCCCCCAAAAAAAAAGAAGAAGAAGGTACTGCATCAACATTCAACTAAAACACCATAATTACACATAAGTTTCAAAGATGTGAGGATCTTGTGGGTGGCATTAACAACAATGTGGTCAACCAATAAACATACTACTACTAGAAACCGTGAAATATACAAGAGTTCTGTCCATTATCAACCTAAGGCCATATGAAACTGACATACTCAGCCTAAGTAAAATAATCACCAACACAAAACCGAAGAAAACCAAGAAAGAAACCTGAAAGGTACACCCTATTTCCCAGCCACAGCACAATTTCCTCCTACAATCAAATGACCAAGGTGGAGAACATGCAAGCATACAGGCCAGTCTGACAAACTGGCTGGCTGACCTCTCTTTTCAACATGCCTCCCAACCTGAACTTGATCAATGATCCAAGTTAGACTGACAGTGATGATGGACACTGACTTGCTGTGTCAATCGGGCAAGACTAAGAAGGAATGTAAACAGCTGTCCCACACTATTGCTTTCCAGTGCCATTTTAGTCTCAATCTATGTCCAACTGATCACTTGCACACTTAGGTTTTGTGTGGCCAATCCCTTTGAGCAAGGTCGTTATCACATTAGCAAGATGCCAAATGTTATCAATCCAGTTACCCTCCATTGCAATGAACCTGTGCAGTGTGCTAAACAAGTTTTGTCAAATAAAAGATTAAAACATACACCATTACATCACATTTTAGATTTTCACTAGTTTCAGCACTAGTGGACCCAATGGACCCAAATGTACATGTATATATAATGTATTACATTAGATAGAAACCTCAACCCACATCAGATACTAACAAAACCATGTACGACAAGTTAAAGTCTTCACTGGGCAGTCCATGTCTACAATGGTGACAGACATGTAACTTCCCCCAACCTCAAATCCACTCTCTGTCAAAAATCAGAAAGACAGAATCAATGCTATTTCATCTATGGCAATGAGCACAACAAATAATTAGGATGACAATGACAATGAAAATTTAATAATGCCTATGACACTTTACTGTTCTTCATCTGACCACATGACTAGCGGTACTAGTAATATATTCATTCAACATTTCAAGTGTAAATAATTTTACAGCTACACACCAAATTCAAAGTTGAATGTTACAATACAACAGCTGAAGTAGTGTCTACTGTCGTCATTCACATTACCTTCCATGCAGAATATCCTCGAAAGGTGAACCCAAACTGCAGGCGACAAAATGGAACAGAAATATTAACACGTTTTTCAGTTTGCCTCATGTTGATCAGCAGTCTTTTCCACCCTCCAAGTCCAACTCTTTCAATGAAAATGGTGAAACAGAAAGGAAAACTTTCAGCAGCATATGACTAAAACTAGTAAAAGTCCTGCCACACAACAACAATTATGTGATAGCCGTGACAGCTATATTCTGTCAAATTTATTCTATTGATGTCTTGCTCACTTCATGACCGAAGAAATTCACTGCAAGCTCCACAGAGATTTATATATCTTGACACAGCTATGCAAAGAGACCACCTTAGCTTTTAAAAAAGAATCTCATCTTCCCACGCTGATGATGTCATCACACTTTTAATGAAACTAGTAAAGATCTCGCGCCAATGAGGAAACAAAAGTATCTGAATTGTAACACTCAGCAATCGCCCATACGTGCTTCAAAACACTCTAGTCACTGCAAGGGAAACTCCAAACTGAACGCCCCCTATGGTCTATAAATAGACAGTGTTTTTTACCTGCCCATTCTTTGCTCCACGTCACATGTATTAATAAATTTGTATCTCGGTGACCCTGCCGAGTTTATGTGTGAGGCAGGTGTGGCTTGCGTGAGTGTGACTAAGTCTTCTCCACTATCAGTGCAACAAAAAGCGTAGTGATTTTGTCTGGTCTGATCCAGTCATGTCAACAACAAAAATTAATTTAAAAAATCTATCACTCTAGGTCCTCTCCACGACTAGTACCTGGGAAAATATCCCCCAACCCCCTCCTCTGGGGGCTTCTCACCTCACCCAAACCACACGATATTCAACGAAAAATTACGCACGCTACTAGACTTAACAATAATCTGTCAACACATACTACACGCCACCGAAACCAAACATTTCTGTACATTTTCCACAAGACGCCCGCCCGACTTTCAGTACTTTCCGACGGCAGTGTACCGCTCTGATGTGGAAAACCCCACGATGTCAAATGTTTGTGCACAAAGCCACAGCACGTGGTGTGATTTCCCGGGTCGACAAAGCTGGACGAGCGGCACAAATAATTTTGTGACGAATACACTGAATCGAATGAATTAAGAAAGACCCTGGAACGAATGCAACGTTTGGGGACCGAATTACAACCACAAAAATAGCCTTTAGTTCAAAAGCTGAAATTATGTAAGTATAGTGGCCTATAAATTCCCACAAAGTTTTCTGTGAAAGAAATTACTGCTCCATAAAACGTACAAGCTGTTGGCCTGCTATTCGCCGGAGCGTTGCATATTTTGCGCCCAACAACCAAAACGCCAGCAAAGACAGCCGGAGTGACATTTTCACAAATCTGATAGAACTTGAAAACCTGCGCAGTGGGTGAAAAAAAGAAGGTATCCAGACATATTTGTATCAGAGCCAGGGAAAAGAATGTAGCAGTGTCTGTTCAGACCTAAGGCGAGTCGCTATTCGCACTCACCCTCCATTTTCAACTCAGTTACCTGGAAAAGCGACCGGCTACGCAACACAATCTAACACGCCGACCATTACATACATCAAAAAAACATGTCCACACTGCAGCGCAGAAAAACCAATACACGTCGGCTGAAGAGGACCGCGGTGACAGATCCCGAGAAACCTCAGTACCGCTGCTGCTCCGCGGGAAACTAATACCCGATGACAATTACCGAGATCAAGATTCTGTATCACTCTGTGGAGACGCCGCACCAAGCGGAGCCATAAACAGTGCAAATGATGTCAGGCTCTGACGCCTCTTCTCAATACCTTGCTAGTTTGGTCTACTTCGTTATAGCAGCCTTGTATGTCAGTGCCGCTGTGAACCTTTCAACTCTAGCTGGCTGCGTGAACAACGCATGATACGTCACAGACAAGTCTAAGCCCGGAATGCTTATTCAAATGCTGTGAGCGCTTGTGCGACACACACGTCTATAACCTTTTCCAAAGTTCTAAATACTCTATACGAAAAATTTACACACACACACACACACACAGGAATAGAGTTCATGCAGTCAGGTACTTTTTTTCTCTCTCATTTGTATTCTTGCTTGCTTGTTTGTTTCAATCAAAGCGATGTCAACAACATATGAAATTAGTACGTCGGCACCCTGAATGACAAATACAACATTAGTTCTAGATTATTAACAAGATTTTTTTTTTTTTTTTTAATGCATACATGCAAACGATTATTCAGTAGTTCTGCCATGCAACACCATTACAAAAAGTTTTGCAGTGACAAGAGCAAGGTGTTCCAGGAGTTCAGCAGTGACTGTCACCTGTTTTAACCTGAACACCGAGCTCATTTCAGTCTTGGCCGTTCGCCAAGCACAAAGGTTTTGGTGTTCAAAGGAGCAGATTGTGGAGCTGTTCAAGGGGATAAGGGGATTAGAGAGAGAGAGAGAGAGAGAGAGAGAGAGAGAGAGAGAGAGAGAGAGAGAGAGAGAGAGAGAGTCTATGTGTGTGCTAAGGAGAGTGAAAGATACAACTGTAATGCAGATTAGGTTAGGTTACACCTGTACTCTGCAATGTTTCAGGTATAGCGCTTTGACTGTCATACATGTATCACATATATCAGCGCATTAGAAATGCATTTATTATTATTCATAAAAGAAAGTCTGTTTGGTAAAACTGACAGAAAAATGACAATTTTATTCCGGTGACTGAACTGCACACACACACACACACAAATCATTATTATAATATTAAACAGTAAAGAGCAAAACCCCAGCAAACAAACCATGAGTAACTTAATTATTATGGAGCAGAAAGAGGCAGCTGATGTAATATAATGTTATCAAGAAAATGGACAGACACTGACTGATTGAGGCAAGCAAGACTGGGGCAAGTATTTCGGGTGGGGTGGTGAGATGTGGAGTGGGTGAGCCGGTTTGGCCTAGTGGTAAGGCGTTAGGCTGGTAAGTGGAAGGACCTCGGTTCGATACCGCTTCGGCTCTCCTTTCTCTTCAAAAAGGTTGTGGTTTGTGGAGACTGTCTTGTGACTTTGCCCATCACTTCCTACTGAAACATTAAAATGGCTCTCATTGCTGCCCATCTTAATGCAGAAGTCATTCTGGTGGTGACAGTGTAGCGATAGGTATATACTCTCCCTCTCCCCCCACCTCCATACCCCCTTCCCTAATAAGCCGTACGGTTTCTGTGGACGTTAAGCACCATGTTTACTATTATGTGGAGTGGAAGGGCTGAAGACCAACAAAGGTCTGAACATCCACACCCATTAAAGCTGCCCCCCCCCCCCCCACATAATAATAATAAAAGAACAAATTTTCCCCTTAAAAAGGCAAACAAATCAGTCTGTCCACATCTTTACATAATAACATGTCCTTTATTACAACACTGCATTGGTCAAAGATGTTTTGTTAATTAATCAAAATTAAGATATACTTGTGAAGAACAAGAAGTGGTACAATGCATGGATTATGGACAAGGGCAAAATCACAGGAAGTGGAGAGTACAGTGACCCCGCATCCTGTCAGTGTAGCTCCCATCTAATGGCTCACTAAACTACAATCATTACCAGATTCAGTGCCTACAGCTGAGGCATCCCACACTGACAGTCCCCACATTCTGGTAAGGACGAGCTATCCCCACTGCATGCAAATGAAGGTCATTTGCAAGTCCATTGATGCAGTGGCACTCACCCTGCAGTTCGGTCATGCTCGGCAACGACACGCTCTGCCAATCACTACCCCTGTCTCATGCTGTACCTCAAGTTAACTGCTTGCTAACACGGGACAGTGTCTCAAGGCCATCATCACCTGACTCAGTGGACCATCAACTGTGGGTGCCTTCAATGTACAAGGAAACTGGGCGCCATTGTTGCATTTCCAGTTCGTTGCAACCACCACAATGTGCTAGAGAACAAGGGCAAAATGACGTTTCCCATTCGTTGACACTAAGCATAACAACAATGCATCTTTGACTGACACCCAGACAACCAGCTGACACCACAGACCATCACAATAAGCAAGAAAATTGTGACAAAAATGGTGCCTTTTCTGCCCGTTAACAAAAAAAAAAGAAAGGTGTCTTACAGTGACTCCTGGACCACCAAATCAGACACAATGGACCATCAACTGTGCTTACTTACATCACAACGGCAAGCTGCCATTTGGAGGACGAAAAATGTGCCAGAAAACTGGGCAGAAACAGTGCGTCTCCTGCTCATTTAACACTGCATGAACAGTGAGGTGTCTTGATCGACTCTTAAACAACCAATTACTGACACCACAAACCATCAACTGTGGATGATTACATCACAACATGCCACAGAACTGGGGCAAAAAGGTGCAGTTCTTGTCCATTTACACTGAACAATGAAGTGCCTTGACCAGAGTCTCTGAGACTACACTGACCTTGTAATACTACAGTCTGACACTGATGAAAACTATAATAACAATTAGAACCTGTGAATAAACTGAGGGAATGCTTTTTCCATTTCAAAACTTTCATCTGTACTTCCTTTTAGTTTTACATCTGTTTCAGTTTCATACAGAACAATGAACATATGAAGGCCTTTTGCCATGCACATGATAAACAGGACCCAACCACTAGGGTGTAAATAATACACAGAGCAGACGTCATTTGTGGCTGTTGGAAGCCGCCTGCTTGCCTCAATTTGTACAGTTTATTATCTATAAGAATTCACATATTCCTCAGGAAAGACTGGTTTAATAAACAGCCCCTTTTTGCAATCTTCAGATCGGTATCAATCACTGACTCAGTTTGCTTGACCTCAGAAAGCCTTCATTTCTTCAAATGTCCACAGTCCATGAGACAGACACGACATGAATACAACCTATACTGGTATGTCTCTGGTTCAGACAAGATGTTGAAAATGTAGCAGACAATAAAAATGTACACCATTTGCATGCACGGGCTGGGTAAAAAAGCTCCCCTCTGGAAATAGATGAGACAAGAGATTGCTTAGCAGGCAAAAGCAAAGTGCAAGTCGATAATGATCCATGGTAGCACTAGCAGACACTCCACACAGGCTTGTTTGGGCCACCACAAGGACAGCCAGCATTAGAAAAGAAACCCTGCTTCATGTTAGCTAACTATTGATTGATTGATGGGCCCAGAGAGACATTAGGTGTAAATAGTTGTTCTCATACCAGATGAATTCCCACCCACTGCTTTCCTTTTGCCTGAAACTTGGAACAAAATGGCAGAGTAAAGAGAACAGTGTCAGTGAGCCAGCTTGGCCAGTGGACAGGGGTTAGCCTGATAAGCAGGACCATGGTTCGATTCTGCTTAGGATCTCCTCTCACTTCAAAGGTTGTTGTCTGTGGACACTGTCTTGTGACTTTGTCCCTCACAATTAATGAAACATTAAAATGGCTTTCATCTCTACCTGTCTTAATGCAGGAGTCATTCTGGTGGTGACAGTGTTAGGTACAGTCTCTCTTCCCCCACCTCCTGGGATCTCTGTCCCCACCAGTACCTCTTCAGAGACAACTCAGTGTTGAACAAATTTAACCAACCAACAAACCAGCATCATGTCCATATCCACAGCTTGTCAGTTCCTGATTCACCTTATTCTGGTTGATGTTTCACTGTTAAATACTCTGGTGTCCTCCATCAATTCTTGTTACCCCCCACCCCACCCCCAGTCAACCAAATAACCACAACAACAGTATTCATCTGCTTTGCCAGAACTCTAAATCATCTCATAACAATGTGTGCAACACTAAAAGTAGTTCTCTACTAAAACATAAAAACTGGAGGTAATCTGTGATTTGGTAGCAGGCTTCAAAAACATCCAGCCCTGCTGTGTCAAGCACGCTTTCAAGCTACTGAATAAGACAAGACAGCATAATACTACTTGTACTAGATGCCATTTGGCCATTTTCAGTTTTATATCATGTCATCAAATGAAAAAAAGAAAAAAGAAAAATAATGTTGAGAAAATTTGAAGTAGAATATCTCCTATACCTTACAATGGGATTTTTAACATACATGTATGTACATACTGTTCTGCCATCAACAGCTGAAATAATGAACCTGAATGAGAAGGTTGTAAAGTGAATACACTGCCACATGATGAAGGATGGAGTTAAAAACGACTACTGACTGACACAGGCTCAAGAACAACAATAATACGCAAAACTGAAGCTGTTCTTATCACGAGCAGAGCAGGTCACACACTCACACACATACCACCCTGTGTCGGTTTCATGAATATACTGTATTGATGTTTCCCAAAATCCCATAAGATGAAAAGGAGAAGCAATGCACTTAACTATTATAAAACACAACTGTGTATTTCAGAGTAAATTCAAGCAAAATATACCCCCCTCCCCCCCCCCCAGAAAGAGACCAAAACACCAACAAAACAAAAACAGAAGGGGTACAATGGAATGCTCACTTCGCTAACAAAGGAAAACAAACTTAAGCAACTGTTACACATTTCTTTCTGACTCCTGTGACCAGGTTACACATCAGAAAGAAATATGTAACAGTTGCTTAAGTTTGTGGTCCAAAATGGGCAACTGAAAACAGTGTTATTTACTGCAAAGCTCCACAGAGGATATCATGGGTGACTGATAATTTGATATGCAGCTGGGGAGCTCTTGCAAGAACACCACCCAAGAGTGAGTCAGGGCTCCCATTAGCAAGTATTTTAAGGGGGTCTCTGGGATTCCCTGTTAGTGCTACAAGATTTAGAGGGCCCCTGGCCAGTTTGAAAGGGTCAAGTCTAATAGGAAACAGTAGTTGTGCAGAAGTATTCTGCATTGCATATTATGAGGCCCTTTGTCCCTCCTACAACTCAGCTCTGGTTTGATACACACTAAATCTAACTTGTACCAGCTGGACAGCTGATACATACCGGATCTAACTTGTTCTGCCAGACAGCTGACACATACCAGATATATCTTGCACCAGCCAGTCAGCTAAAACAGTCCGGATCTAACTTGTGTTACATCAGCTGGACAACTGATACATGCCGGATCAAACTTGCATCAGCTGGGCAAGGCAACTGATATATGCTGGACAACAGATACATGTGGGATCTAACTTGCCTCAGCTGGATAACTGATACATGTCGGATCTAACTTGCATCAGCCAGACAACTGATATATATGCCCTATAACTGATACATGGCAGAACTAACTTGCTTCAGCTGATACATGCCGGATCTAACTTGCACCAGCTGGACAACTGATATATACCATACAACTGATACATGGCCAATCTAACTTGCATCAGCTGGACAACTGACACACGCCGGATCTAACCTGCATCAGCTGGACAACTGATACCTGTCAGATCTAACTAACACCAGCTAGGCAACTGACAACTGTACATGCCAGACAACTGCTACATGTTGGATCTAACTAATGTAATGGAGCAGAAGAGCCATGTAGAACAGTGACACAGGCAGCTGAGTCTGTCGAAATGGAGACCACAGCAGGCAGACAACAGCAATCAGGCTTTATTTGCTCAGCAGCAGACAATTTCTCAGCACACACAAAATCCTCACGTGCACGCATAGATACGAGAACTGCGCGGGCCGCAAGGAACACATGCTATCGCTACAATGAAATCGGCCCTCTGGCCACAAAATGGCTGACAATTGTGTTTCCTTGGCCCGCACAAATACAGTTTCCACAACAATTACTCAACTAATTAAAACATGAAAAACATCAAATAAAAAAGCTACAGTTACAACCTTTTAAACCGTATAAACAAAATGTACACACATGACTTATTTTATTTACAACAAGAGTGGGAAGCGTGGCTTGCACCTGTCTATAAGCAGATTTGTACAACTAAATCACAACTAACACAATGTACAAAATATAACTGTCAATAAAACTTACATCAGAATAAAGTGCACGCTCCCACGGTTAAAATGGTACATAACAATTACAATACAGCACTCTGTAAGAAAAGCAAGACACACTCAAAGACTAGTACTAAAACAATCGGTGCGAACTTTCGCCTGGGGCGCGTTATTTTAGTCGCAGCAGCGCTGATAGTGATACCAAGTAGTCTATGAATATAACTTAGCTTCTACAGTACACAATACTTAGTAAGTTAATTTCAACCCAAAACAGACACTAAACATGAAGTCAGCTAAGCAAAATACTATACGACAAAGCATTGATCGACACAGAATTACTTTAATCGAGTCAAAACAATGATTCACTACTATTCACTAGTACTAAACAGAGAACATGCTGTGCAGACGATGGCTATAAAAAGAATGGACCTAGAGAGGCATCGGCTACTGATTAAGCTCGATCTTGCATTTATAAATAAGATCTAAATAAACATTTTAAGATGCCAAATTATATTACACATGGCTTAGTGCCTAAAAAGGAGTAGGTAAACAAAGAGTAGGTATACAAACAAGTGGTCAAAATATTAAGGGAGTAAACAGATTTGAAAGTGGTGCGCACCAGCGGCTATCGCTGGTGGGCTGTGTGAAGGCCATGTGGCATTACACTACACGCTGCGCTTCAAAACAAAAGCATCGTCTACTCCAGTTCCCGGGTTACTAACAGTACAGTAATGAAATTGCGTGGATCTGATAACCAGGGCGGGATTATTGTAAAAACGTACACAGAGCACTTGCTCACACTAACATCAGCTGGACAACTAATACGTCAGATCTAACCTGCATCAGCTGGACAACTAATACATGCCATATCTAACCTGCATCAGCTGGACAACTGACACATGCAGCAGGGCTCCCATTAGTGAGTATTTTAAGGAGGTACCTGGGACACCCTGCTACAACTATTAGAGGGTCACTGGGCAGTTTTAAAGGGTCGTCTAATATGAATTGGCATCTGTGCAGAATGCTTTGTATATGATGTCCTTTGTCCCTTCAACAACTCAGTTCTGGTTTCAGTTCTGTCAGACAATGTCACTTTTAGTTGTACACTTTTGTGCCCTGCCAACTCTGTAGATGGGTTTTAGTAGCATCCACTGGTTAGTATGAAAAGGATTTTTAAGTAGCAGGGTAAGAAAGCAAAATGTGTGGCATTTTCAAACACAAGACCATTATAAATATTTGCCTGTAGTGAAAATGAAACAAGTTAAAGTGACGCTCTGAATCTGTGGAACAGATCAAAACCAAACAGAATGAAGGGAGAAAGCTCTCATCTTTGGAAACTGCAAATGGAGAGCAGGGTAATACAAATAGCTAAGGCTGGTTCTGTAATTAATAGAGTGTATTGTCTTAACACACTCAAAATGTAAGTTGCCTACCTTGATAAGTATGGTGCCACTTTGAAAAAATTTACTGTAGAAACTCCATTGATCTTTTTTTGACAGCTGAAATTTCACAACAATTTATTGTCATGTTATAGAAGCCTTCACATTGACAGCATGTAAATAGGTCTCTATAATCCTCAGTTTCTTTGCATGATTGTTTACTTCTCAGAAGCAGAAGACCAAAATGTCTCACAATGTAGGGTATATAAAGCACTGTTTGATGTGTCCACCTGCGGTCATAGTTCAGGAGCTGTGTGAGAGTCGAGGTGGCCGTCCTGAGCTGTCCGTCCTAACGAGCCTTCTGGCTTCCGTGGACGTAAAGCTATATTGAACCATGCTTCGGCATTGGTCTCAGCTTGTCCCTAATATGTCAGCTGACATCTGAGGACATTAAGCAACACTACCTACCTTCCACCTGCGGATCAATACTGGGGTCAGGGTGCTGGGTCGTCTTGGGCTGTCCATCCTAACGAGCTTTATGGTTTCTGTGGACGTAAAGCTCACGCACTGGTCTCAGCTTGTCCCTAATATGTCAACCGACATCCGAGGACATTAAGCAACACCGGAAGGAAGAACAAGAAGGAAGAAGGAAGTGAGCCGGCCTGTTAAGCTTCTTGTGATGCCTGTCATCACTGTTAATGTTATTGTCATTTTCTGCTTGAGGTGTCTCAATCAATGTGGATGTAGTTTAAAGTTCTGTACAGCGCACCAATCTCTATTTTTATATAAGAGGTTCATGCTTTACAAATACATATCTCTCCATTATTATTAAAAGTAGGTAGGACCAGACTCTCTTTAGCGCTGCGTAACATGGCCGCCGCGAGGCAAATATTGCTCATTTTCAACTTGTCGTATCTGCTTTGTTTTGTGCAGTTTGTCAATAAAAACTACTGTCAGGCAAAAAAACTATCTTTTTACGACCTGTTGATGCCATTATTTTGTGCGTGAATGATGTATTGTGAGTTTGGAAGAAGTTTTAATGAACACACCGAGCGTGGTGCTGACGTCGAAAGTCAGATGAGCGAGGTCGGAAAACCGTTGGGAACTTTTACAAGAAAAACGTACACATGTGAAGTTAGTATTTTTAGAAAGAGGAATTCCCGTAGATTTATCCGTTATAAAATTCGTTAAAATTCTTCGTTTTCGACTGCAGCAAAAATTGAGTTGAAAAATACGTTCATTTTTACCGTAAATTTACACCAAGAAAGTTTGCACCGTATTCAATTTGGTATCACTGGAAAGACGAATTTTCACTCTTTACAACGGTGTATCGTTTGATCCGGAAGCGAGTTCTTGTAAGAGTTCCCATGCAACGGAAAGTGGAGACCCCGTAGATTTTGTCGTCTGTTCGAGTTGCGCGATCGCTAAAATCTGCGACTACGCCAGCGGCGCAAAAGATGCTCACCTTGGAGGAATTGGAAAGAAACCGTGGTAAGTTTTTTATTTTAGCGATAACTAAGTGAGTTTCCAACACAACCATAACTGTATTTTTGCGCTGTTTACATCTCTTTGAATGCAACTGAAGCAAATTCGTTGTGGTCTGGTCGTAGTTTGAACACTACAGAGTTATCTCCTCATTATTTCCTCCGAAATGCAAACTGCTGTAAAAGTAGTAATTTCTTTCCCCGTAAATCCGAATTGACAAAAAAGTGATGTATGGTGTATGTTCTCAACAGTGAATTTTTTTAAAGGAAATTTAGCTAGTGAATGATTTTTTTAAAATATATTTCTTTTTCTTGTCAGGGACAATAACTCTGATTTAGCTAGCAGACGATGCAGTCACGAACCAATATGTTTTTTACAGTAGATCTGCTCATCTAGACAAAACAAAATAAAAGCGAGCCACCAGCCAAAATTAATGGTATATTGAGAGTTTGGAATTGTATTTGCTTCTGAAGAATTAATTTCTTCTTTCCCCCCCATCTTCTTTCTCTTCCACCTGGTGTGCACATGGAAGACCTGGCACACTGGCTCAAAATTACATGATTCTTTCAATCTTTGTTTATAATAATAATAATTACCAGGGGGGATTTAAAAAAAGAGAAGTAATAATGATAAGTTTTTTTTGGTTTTTTTTGTTTAACATTTTACAAGCATGATTGACAAGACAGACTATGGTAACAAGACTAAAGTAACTAAGTCAATAAGAAAGACTGAACAGGAAACAAAATGAAAGAAATAATCACACACACACACACACTCACACACACTTCAAGAGCCACATCAAATGTGGGGGTGGGAGGGGTGGGGGAAATAAAATAATTCACAGAGCAACATTAAATACAGTTTTGAGCATGTCAATTTTTAAATGTCATTGAAGTGGGACTCCCGTTTTGTTAGTTTCGTTAATAATCCAGGTCTTTTATCTAAGGTAGGGAAGTTTTTTGTTTTTAAATATAGTCAAATAATGGCTAGAGCAACTCCAGTTGGGGTTTTACTTCTGGGATTGTTTCAGTAGCTGAGACTGGTAGTAGTAGTCAAATACCTGAAAATTAGTTCTTGTCTGCTTCCTTTTGTTTGTATCTTTCTGATTTATTTATTTCTCAGGTTATTACTGCATGATTCACACAAAGTCAAGTAAGTGTTATTTACAACTAAACTTCAGAATTTGATGATTTAATCGGTGAGTATTAAGAGTATTTAATTGGTGAGTATTAAGTGTTAGTGTGCTGTTTATGTTGAAATAAATATTTTTTACCTATTTGCTTATATATTTCTTTGTTAATGATTTCAGAGGATGATCAGTTTCATCATCTTGAGGAGAGAATTGGTCCTAGAAAGCGAGGCAGGCCCCAACATCTACCACGAGGCCACACTTGGACTGCAGTTTTTAACTTCATTTCCTCCTCATTCAAACAAGTCTACATATATCTAAAATTTGCCTAAATTTCCGTATGCTGTGCATTTTCCTTCTCTGATTAATACTGAATCTGCAGATACCAGAACCATGGCTGTATCTCTTTCCATTCCAGAGTTTGATTTGCTTTAATGCTATTACCATCAAAGATTCGTGGGATATTTGCACCCTTTTTTCTCATGGAAACTTGCCTCTGTAGGTAAAATTTAGCTTCCACTTCTTTAGACTTGTGAATTTGTATTGTCTAATTTATGCTGAATCAGTTGATACCAAAATTATGGTTGTACCTCTTTCCATTCCCATGTTATGTTTGATCTTGTCATGGTACTGTCAAAGATTGGTGATTGGACAATGTCAAAATGAGTGATTTTTCCATTTTTGGTACTTTGCATCTCCAATATTTGAGTAAGGATGACTACTGAAAAATTGTGTTCAGTCTATGTAGTGCAGACACTGTAAAACAAGTTGGGTGGATGTGTGACCAATAGCTTTTATGCTAGAGCCATACCAAAATGGCATTTTGTAAAATGTGTGTAAAATGCCTAAAATGGTGACTATTTGAAGGGTGATATCTCAAAACATATTATAGATAAATTAATGAAATCTGGCTTGTGTACTTGCCTTGTGACCCTCTTTAATATCACATATTAATGGATTGCATTGCTTGCGTTTCAAAATTTGGCTGGACCTACCTATTAAAAGAGACACACACAGAGACAACGAGAGAGAAAAAGCCCCCCCCCCCCATCATTTTGTTGTGCACACTTTCTTGCAGTCACTTGCTAAAGCAGCCCCACCTCCACCCCCCTTTAAAACCCCCAAACAGGCAGCAGGATATAAGGTAGCTTAGGTACACAGGAAACTTGACCTTTGTACACCTCAAACTGCAAGAGTTCTGTCTGCTGCCCACCCCACTGTGGCAACAGCTGCCTGCCAGTGCCAGGGTACAAGCTGAGGTGAAGACAGAGGTATTCTGGAGATTTGGGGTGGTGCCAAAGGGGTGCTGGGAGCATCATTTGTCAGCAACAAAGGAGAGAGAAGACTAGCTTAGTAGCTACAGCTCAGACTCTTTGAGTCTCTCTCATTTGATAAATACCATAGGACAGAATCACAGAGGTGTGGCTCTTGCAATTTTATGCAGAACCACCACCAAGCAGTTAATGAGAATTATTCCAAGTTGCAATTCTAAACTGATTAAGTGCAGCATACAGTAAAATGGGCACACATGACAAATTTGACACAACTTTGTTTAATCCAATTCTATTGCCAACACTGAGCATTTATGACTTCAGCCTCCCCTTCAAGACTTTGCCTTGCTTTCACTGAGCTGAGCCTTTGTGACATTTGACTAGTACAAGCTGCAGCTTTTCCCATATGTTGCTACCAAAGCCAAATGTGACTGATCAAATACACAGAAGCTGACAGCAAATTATAAAGAGATAAACAAACACATCACATAAACATTTCAAACAAGTTTGTCTCCTTGTGGGCAAAATAAATTGACCCCCCCCCCCCCCCCCCCCCCGCAGCTCTGAAGACATAGTTGACACGATCATACTTTGACTAAATGAGCTATCATTGTGACCTTGACCTTGATGATAGCAAAACAATCTTTTCGCAAGACACACTGGCTCATAATGATGCTCACCATACTAAGCTTAGGTGCAGAAAGTTAAATGGTTTAGAAGATATTGTCTAGACAAACATTGAATGAAGTTTTGATTTTTTGCTGTGACCTTGACCTTGAACACAACAAAGCAACCTGTTCACAAAACACTAAAACCTATGATGATGTACCATGAAACAAAGTTTGGTAGCAAAAGGATCAGACATTCAGAAGTTGTAACAGAAACAGCCATTTTTTTCTTCTTCCATGGGCCCTGCGACTATGAATATAGCAACCCAATTTGTTTTTGATGCTTCAGCTTATGATGATGTGAGCCCATACCGAGTTTGATTATAAAAAGTTCTGCACTTCAGAATGTATCATCTGGACAAATATTAATTGAACTTTGAATATTTGCTGTGACCTTGACCATCAACAAAGCAGTCCCAATAGTTTCACTATAGCAGAAACACAATCCAATATTTTCACTATAGCAACAACAATCATGTTCTGATTTATAAATCATAAGCCCTCACTGTGACCTTGATCTTGAAGATAGCACCCTAATTTTTTGCATGACAGTTTGACACTCTGGCTTCTTATGACTGATGTACCACTATGCCACGTTTTGGTTACAAAAGGTTGAGTGGTTTAGGTGCTATCTCCTGGACAAAGCCCATACACACAGACATATGGACAGAGTGATGGTCACACTGATACAGGTATACCCCCTCTGAATTTGATATGGGGGGTATAACTACGAGCAAATAAAACCTGTTTTGAGAAAGTATTCCAATGACGCCTCACCCAGGAGACCATCTTGGCATCTACTTCTGCACCACTAGATTATGTTATTATCCATGAATCTGTGTGCTGTAACACTAACAAAGTAAGAGAATGACTTCTACATTTATCAGTTTTAAATCAAGATCAGTTTTACATCTTCTTTGTGGGTGATGTCTCATTTAATTGATTACAGAGTACATTATTATTTTATCTGTTATGTCCTCTCACTCCATTACTAGACAAGGATCACACACAGCGAGTTACTAAGGTATTCAGTGTGTCCCAGAAGACAATGCTAGGGAGGGAAGGATGTCCATTGCAGAGAATCAGGGAGCAGGGAAGAGACAGAGATAGGTGTAGGACCAGGGAAAAAAGTTTGTAGTTTATCAGTGCACACTCAAGGGTTCCAGACCTGAACATCCCATGAAATCTGGCCTAACTGCCTTTACTACAACCATGACTATTGGTTATAACAGTATCCAATTTCACCAGTGGACAGAAAATGCACACAGAAGGGTACTGTCAACCAGCTGTTCAACTGATTATGGAAACTGACAGGTGTATGGTGCCAAAGTTATGCAATTTAACTTACAAGTGTAGACACAGTGTACTTACCACAAGATTACAGTTGCTAGATGATTGGGTTTCCGGGTCTGTACACTGGGTATCTAAGAAGGGCTGGACGTACTGACGGTAAAGACTGTAGATGAACAAAGTTCCCAGACCAACACCAAGGCCAAGAATGCACACCACCCCTGCTGCCTTCACTGAAGCATAACACAACAATGAAAAAAATACAATTTGATACAATACAATCAGTATAGTACACTATCATAAAAGGATATCTTAGAATAGGATTCAGGGGTTGCAAACACTTTTTAGAACTTGCATATAGCAAATGCAGTGTCTAGAAAAAAGTGCACACAACCAAACATGACGCTAAATACACCGACAATGATTTAAAAAAAAGAAAAATCCTGCATTCATCTATTAAAATTCTGCCTCTCACACCTACTGCAGAATTCTGTGCAAGCCCTATGAACAACATTACTTTTGGTATCCTTGAGCTTGGAAGCCCCCATGGCAATCAACATTTCTCACTGACACCTGGTTTGGTCTCAGACTTTTGCTAGTAAAAAGTAGTACAGACATATTCCTGGCTGGTTTGTTCACCTTCTTCAGTTCTTGTGCACGTGGCCTATTGTCAACTAGTTCAGAGTTAGTGGATGGAACTGGTTTAGAATTATCATCACAATTACAACAAAAGAAGAAAAATGTAAGAATCTTTTGTGTTGTCTTTTGAGACATTATGCTGAGCTGCAAAATGTGGTCAGTCCCACATCCAAATGAACGGCAGGAAACTAGTAATGCCACAGAAACTGATGTAGGCAGTGAACTACAACTGACCTCATTCAATGTCACTCACCCTGGCCTGGCAGCTGTCAAAGTGATATGTTGAGAGAGAGAGAGAGAGAGAGAGAGAGAGAGAGAGAGAGAGAGAGAGAGAGAGAGAGAGAGAGAGAATGAATGAACTAACTTTATTTTACGAGGGTAGTGGAGAAGACTTGCGGTCTTTTTACATCCAGCCCTCGTCCATGAGGGAAACTACTATTAACTAAGAATACAATGAGCTACAGTGTGTTGAGTACATGTACATTCATACAAACCATGTTGAAATGGACACCAGTAAACTGAGAAACAAGTCAATAATGAGCATTTAAGAGAGAGAGAGAGAGACAGAGAGAGAGAGAGAGAGAGAGAGAGACAGACAGACAGAGAGAGAGAGAGACAGACTGTTTAAACTAAGTTAAAGCCTTCAATTAAAATGCTTTCTGTCATACAGATCTGCACTTTTTGCATATCTATCTATCTATCTATCTATCTATATATATATATATATATATATATATATATATATATAATATGAGAGAAGAGAGAGAGAGAGAGAGAGAGAGAGAGAGAGAGAGAGAGAGAGAGAGAGAGAGATGCATGGGGTTTGAGCAACTGCATGATAGGGGTTTATTCTGCGTGAAAAAACACACATATTTTTGCTGTGTATTTGCAACCCCTGAGGATTCAAGGCAATAACAGTTGCTGTTTAGCAGTCATTTAAAAAAAATCACTACCAGCATTATAAACCAATTTTAATGGTTTAACCAAGTATTAATTATATGGCTAATCTACATTTAAATCATGATCAAACGTCATTAATGGCATAGATCTCCAACAAAAGATTATTGGGCACACTATGGCATAACTGTATAAGGAAATCATCAACTTGGGCATTGTGAAAAAAACAAAAAACAAAAACAAGAAAGGAGTTCTCTCCCTTCGACCAGCAGAAACAAAGACTGAAGAGGTAACTGACAATGAAGGTGCGTAAATCATTCTTAGACAGGGAGGACATATTTTTCATTACAAGAACAGACATGGTAATTCTGCTGTCCCCCCCCCCCCCCCTTCAAACATTGTGGTTTATGGGCAGGTTTTTTTAAAACTTTGCGCCTCAAAATTAAAGACAGTCAAATGGCTCTCACTGGCTGCCCATCTTAATGCAGGAGTCATTCTGGTGGTTACAGTGCAGTGTTGGGTATAGTCTCCTTCCTCCCCCATCTTCTGGGATCTGGGCCCCTGCCAGTACCTCTTTGGCGACATCATGGTCTTAAACCAACAGTGATTCCAACATACCCTCTTACTCACCTCCCCCCCAGACGAAAATATTCTGTATTACTAAAACACATGCTTAACACTTACAAGTTATGTGTATACTGTGGATTTTAGTAACAGTATAAAACTGCTCATTTTGTAGCTCTGTCTTCATTAACGCACCTAGTTACAGGCTAGCATAATTTCTCATGATTAGTGATAACAACAAAATTACAGTGTAATAAAATACGGTTCATATTTTTTAAACTATACATGTCGTTCTCAGGTTATGCACTCCAGAGCTTACTCAGCTGGTGTCCCAAAATGAGTTTGCTCAGTGATCAATAAAAGCACATGGCTAGGGGCTAGGGAACAGGGTCACCGTAACTTTGTCAACTAAAAAATGTGAAGTCATCCTGTGTCCACATGTCAGCCACAAACTCAAATTTACTTTTGCCAGCTAAACAGCCTCACTCAACAGGCAAACAGTTAGACTGCACCCATGAAATACAAAATGAGGTTGCTTGCACACAGCTGCACTGCAACACTATGCATATGAATGATAACTATGATCAGCTATCCTCAGCAAAACCATGTCTCTTCTGGGATCAAATAAAGTCTTAGAAAGTCTATGAGTCAGAGATATAAAATTTCACATTCAGTTTTCAATAAGCCGTTAAAAAAATAAATTAAAAAAATCAACACTCTGGGGACATAAACAGTGCTTATTAAGTTATAAACCACTTAAGTTCAATGCACAACAGCAAAGCAAGTGTGATGAGATATTAATTTCTTGTGTGAACCATCTACAGTCTGGACAGTAACTAACTGTCAAACTGAGTAATCCCTACCACCTGGTCTGTTTAGTCTCAAACTAGTCAATGGTAAGCTCATCATCTTTTTGTATTGGGGGTTGGGGGGAGGGGGGTAAACCTGCATGGAGTGGTACTCAAATATATAAGGTTATATTCCAGCATTTAAGGTCATAAATAACAATTCTCCAACGAATTACAATTCTCCAACAATTCATATCTACTGATCATACATGTAATGTGTCACCATTTTGTATTTTGTGTATATTTACTATTATTATATCACACCTTTAACCCTAACTGATAATAACAATTAATTATAAAATATATGCCCGGGCTTTAAATTAAAATATATATCAATATAGCAACTTTTAAAATGGCTTTTAAAACTGATAATTTCTGATACTATTATCATTACTATTAATGATTATTATCATCATCAGTATCAACAATTACTACTAATGTATTATACTAGACTAGTTTTACTAGCAGTGGCATCAAAAATATCATTTGTTTTACTTAATTTTATAGTACCATAATTCTATTGCATTCTGGTTGAAGGCATAAATCACAGTTTTATTGTTCACAAAGTTCAAGTAAAAACTAAAATGGACTGGTCAATCAGCAAAGAGAACTTCACCACCATACCTAATTATCTAATTAGATGTACATACTCCATGGTGTAAATTTCACCACAAAGAACCTTACTTAGCAAAACCAAATTGTCAAACACTGTGAAAAACTGAACACAAAAGTGAATTTCACACAATCACACATACTTCTTCTTTTAAATAGATAAAAGCTAACAGTAATACTGCCTGTAGACTAGTACAGCAAGTCCAATAAATTTTTGTGTCCTAAGGGATGTGATGTGTTAAAAAAGAAAGAAAGAAGTATTATCCTTTTTTTAATGCCTACTGGAAAAAAGAGGCAGTGTACAAATTACAATATAACAAGAAAAGTAACTGTATTGCGTCAATGTTGAAAAATGTACCAAATATGACATGTAAAGTAACTCTAGTCTATAGTCTATTGCTTCCATGTTGAAAAATTTGCCAGTGCCAAACAGAATTTCATTACTACCAAGTACTATAATAATTGCATAATTTGTAGGATTGATCAAGTTACATGCACAGCTATAGTACATCATCATCATCATCATCATCACACACACACACACACACCAGCCTGACAGAGACCCACTGCAGTGCACACACCAACATGTATACAAACCCATAACAGAGTTGCTCAAATCAGAAATCAAAACTGATCTGCACAATAAGGGTCATACACAAAACGGGCACATGAGCAAAATGCACCAGAGTGCACAGCAATAAAGTTTACTTCTTTGCCTGCCTCTGCAGTATACGATATATATATATAATACGCCCACTCTCTGGGCATGGTAACATTATGTTTAGCAGCAGTTATGCAGCCTGCACACAACTGTCTAAATACCGTAACTGTAATTGTGAAGACTGAGCAAATCAGCATTTACTACAAAATGTCATGCAGTGAGATTATGCAATTTGAGATTGAGTAGACATAGCTGTACAATGCAGCTAAAACAAACAGACAAAAACAAATCAGAGAGATAATCTGCAACCGCTAGCGCTACCAGAAACTAAAAATAGATCAGAGGCCGTCTGCTATGACATTCACAGAGGAGAGAGCGAGAGAAGAAGGAATCTTACCATCTCCCAAATCAAGCTTGACGCTGGTACCTCTGTAGGCAAAGTACAGCACCAGACGTTTGCTGTAGGGAAACTTGCTGACCAGTTTCAGCACCTGTTTGTAGATGGCTGAAATTTTGTCCCACGAAGGCGGTAGAAGGTTCAGGGTCCCAGTACACTCTAATGGTTTCCTCTGACACTGCTGCCATCCATGAAGCTCCATGTTGGACCAGCCTCTCACACTCTACTCTCTATTGATCCCCAGTGAGGAGAGTCCCACAGCCGGCACAGTCCATTTCTAGCACAGGGGTGGCCGCTCCACACTTGGCACCGTGCTGCATTTGGAATCGCCAGTCAAACGGAAAAAGAAAAAAAGAAGCCCATCACCAAAAAAATTAAGCTGACCAAAAGTAATGGCAGCAAAGGAAAACAAGCAAACGCTAACCCCAAACCACGGAAACCCTATCCCAAAAAACAAAAACAAAACAAAAAACAGCAGATTATAAAAACAACCTAAACAAACAAACAAAACTAACTTTCATAATGCAGTATCACTCCCACTGGAAACTAAACAATTTCCGCCCAGCAATCAGGGTGGCGTATGACTCACTGAGACTTTTGTGTTAGAACTTGACCCCCATCAACCCCTGTCTCCACAATTATTGTTACTACCCCCTCCCCCCCCCCCCCCCCCCCCCCCAATTAAATCAGCTTTAAACAAACTATGTTTTTTTACTTGGCAACAGTGGGTTGCTGGGGTCTATTTGACCAACCAGTAGAAGCTGGAGCTATTTTAGTATTACTATTGTACTTTTTAATTTAAATAAAATGTAACTGAAAGTGAAACACATTGTCAACATAATGTTCTGTGCACTGCAATTCCACTGTATTAATATAGTTCTATTACTGTATAAAATATAAACTGAGGAAAATGGCTAAGTGCAGTACACCGCTAAACAGTAAACACATACTGATCTCAGGATCAAGAGGGTTTGCTGATTCAAACAGCAGGGTGGTGGTGCAGCACTTTGAATGAGACCACAGTGCTCCAGGCAGTGCCTGTCTTCTGTGTGCATGATGCAATGCATACATGTACAGGTGTGGCTAAGATCAGTAACCCTAAAATAATCACATAGATCTGTCTCTAACCCTGCAAGGATTTGTCCACAGCCACCAAAGAAAAAACAGTTGTGTTGGACATAGGATTTTTTTTATATATAACTTCATGGTTTTTGTGCACCTAGTGCATACATATATGTATGTGTTACTGTTAATTAGAATAGATGGCACCTGAGTCTATGTACTTGCAATCCCACTGTATTAATATAGTTCTATTACTGTATAAAATATAAACTGAGGAAAATGGCTAAGTGCAGTACACCGCTAAACAGTAAACACATATTGATCTCAGGATCAAGTGGGTTTGCTGATTCAAACAGCAGGGTGGTGGTGCAGCACTTTGAATGAGACCAACAGCTCCGCCTGGCAGTGCTCCAGGCAGTGCCTGTCTTCTGTGTGCATGATGCAATGCATACATGTACAGGTGTGGCTAAGATCAGTAACCCTAAAATAATCACATAGATCTGTCTCTAACCCTGCAAGGATTTGTCCACAGCCACCAAAGAAAAAACAGTTGTGTTGGACATAGGATTTTTTTAATATATAACTTCATGGTTTTTGTGCACCTAGTGCATACATATATGTATGTGTTACTGTTAATTAGAATAGATGGCACCTGAGTCTATGTACTTGCACTTGCAAAAACTGAAATTTAGTTTTTGGACTACTGCTGAACTGACATGTCGCTTGAAATAATGATATAACTCTTGATGTTGTTGCAGTGTTGGTACTAATTCAAAAAATCCAGATGTGTGCCTTAATGACTGTTCATCTGAAATCACAGCACTGGCATTAAACTTACAGTTCAGTAAAGTCCTGTAAGCTGAACCCACCTCACCTATGTTCATTAATGTTCTGATCAATGATGTCACTTTGTCAGTGATTAAGAAATGCATCCATGTGGTTTATTAAGTTCCTATATCAACTGACACAAAACAAACACTGACTGTGTTGTGTGCTGATTTTTAAAATAAAAAATAAAAATAAAAATCATTCCTCAGTTCCTGAGTGACCTTGTGTGTGTGTGTGTGTGTGTGTGTGTGTGTGTGTGTGTGTGTGTGTGTGTGTGTGTGTGTGTGTGTGTGTGTGTGTGTGTGTTCCCTGTAGTGTAATTTTAACTAGGCAGCATTATTCAGGGGCATTGACCATTTCTCAACTCTGTCCCACAGTCCATAAAACTGGAAGACTCTGACATCATACAAGGCCCGCCAATATAGTTCACAACTTAGGTGTCTTTCTTGATTTCACTCTGTTTCTAATGAGTAATGTAGCAGTAAAATCTCTCTTTGTTGTATTATCATTTAATATTAAATTACAAAATATACATAAAATATATATGCTTCACTGGATTAGTGTAATATGCCACAAAATATATACATATCCAAAGATGTCACAATTTTTTTTTGGCATGCTTTTGTTCTTTCAAGATTAGATTACTGCAACTCACTTTTGCTGTTTTGATGGGCTGTCCTAAACCTATCTTCTTTCTAAACACCAAAAGACAGTCACAGAGTAATGCTGTCAGACTCATTTTTAAAACATCCAGATCTACCCACATCACTCCTACACTTTAGTCTCTTCACTGGCTATCTACTGAGCAGAGAACTGAATACAAATTGTGTAAGCTGCTTTGCTTTAACTCAGTTTAAGGTCATCTCTCACCAAGCCCCCATCTACCTTTCAGAACTTCACCTTTACATTCCTTTCACTGTCCCAGGGAGCTCTGCTCTTCTGCAGACATCTGAATGTTCAGAATACCATCCTTCTGCACCAAGTCCAGTGGTCAGCACTCTTAAATTATTATTTTTTACCAGGCTCCACCTACCTGGAACCAACTCCTGTTTGAGTGTTTCTGTCCATCCCTGTCATTTGTTTCAAATCTTCCTTGAAAACTATTCTCTGTTCAAAAACCTTTTTTCCAGCCCCATTGCCTTGCCCTTGAGTCGAGATACGAATGACTGTGTGTGTATGTGTGTGTGTGTGAGAGAGAGAGAGAGGGGGGGGGGAGGGGGATCATGTTAATCAGTAATCTCTGGTATTTTACCAGTTAAGATCAGCACACACCAGCTCTGATTCTGTTTGACTGGTTGGTTCTCCCCCCCCCCCCCCCCCCCCACACACACACAAACCAAAACAACAACAAAAAACAGTAGCACAGCAAGAGAGTGTGTGTGGGGTGTTTGCTAGTACAGCTCTAGCACTGTAGCAGTAGTATCTAATAGTATCTAAGTATGGACAGCTGCGTATCTGACCAGTTACAATGCCTATTTGACCAGTTTCCACAAACCACTTTCGCCGCTTTATAGAGATGTCACACTGGTTCAAAAAAAAAATTCACAAAAATGCTAGCACAATCACTGTGTGTGTGTTGTGTTCGCTGAATTTGAAACTTTGTTGTCATAATGTACATGTACATTTAAACTAGTTAAACAATTTGTAAGCATTTAAGGTCTGTGCTGGTTTCATGAACTGGAGCTAACCTGGCTCAGCATTTCTGCTGGTGGCATTGTTCTGCATCACCTTTCTCAGTCCGCTAGGGTGGTCAGACCGTTCCAGGTGGTGAAGCTGGCAGTCTTTTTTTCAGTTGTAATCTAGTTGCCAGTACTAGTACAGTTGATTAGTAACTAGTTAAGATTAGCAACTAATAGCTGTACTATAAATCTAGTAACCTGCAGCAGTACCAAGTAGTACTATACTTAGTACGGTCATTACTAAATGGTGCCGTCGACAGCAAACAGACCAGTTCTTGGGCTTGGAGTTCTTGTCATGGACCTTGGACAGCTCATGAATGATCCGATGTAGGCCCTACGCCACAAGAGATGGGGTATCGGCCGGTGATACACACATCAAATAATAGATGTAGGCCCTACGCCACAAGATATGCGGTATTGGTCGGTGATACGGATGATACACACATCAAATAATATAACTAAGGTAACCAGACGACCCAATTACCAATAGAACTTGGAAGGATGATTCATGCACGTCACTGTAAATCGATGGATTTGCACAAGAAGAGAAACAAATCGATTCTACTGCATGCTTTGCAATTTATTCTGTGCAAAAAATAATAAAAAATGAAATACCTATCAGTGCAACATTAATAACACTACATAGCAAGCAAACAGAAAATTTCCCCGTGCTGGTCGCAACTGTGTTTTCGCATCGCGACGCAGACGACAACCTCGTCCAGCCAAAAAATCAACAAACAGAATGATTCACCGGCCGCACATGTCTTATGCATGCAATCATATGTTGTAAATTCAGTATTCTGACACTTACCGTACGGCGGAAATCCCATAATAATGTCGAAAGAACACATCCAAAGTAATGGCTACATTGAGATCTACAGACTTTTTTTATGAATAAATTTTAGATTAGAAACACTGGAAACGCCAGACCCTGCCGCGTGCTGAAGGAGAAAGACTGATTGTTACACAGAATATGATTGGCCAAAGCGAAAATAACCGCGGCCACGTGATACTTTAGCTTGATAAAGGTTCAGACCAGACGACGTTTTCATCGGTCCCATGGTGTAATGGTTAGCACTCTGGACTTTGAATCCAGCGATCCGAGTTCAAATCTCGGTGGGACCTCATTTTTATTTGTCTCCTTCTTTTTCTTCTCTCTCTCTGTCGCTCAATCTTGTGACAATTATTGATAATCTTAACCATTATAGCAATAATATTTTTTCTTGATGTATTTTGGGCTACAAAGTGGTGGACTGTCCTAAAAGAATGGTACCCTACACATAAAATTTGATTTTTTGGGGGGGGGGAGGAGTGCAAACAAATTAGGCAATTTTTTTTTGGATAGAGGATATGAAGGTAAGTACCTGCAGTGTACCCCAATCTTCACAATGCTTACTATACTGGAAATATACTGAACACATAGTTTGAGAACTAGGGTATATATATATTTATTTTTTTAAAGTACCCAAACAGCGTGCAGTAAACCAAGCCTGTTCTAAAGAAATATAGTTTTGACTTTAGTTTCATTCCAAAAGATCCTGATACAATTTCTTTGTTATGAAAGCTGTCTTGCGCTTACTGGCAGCGTACACATGACATGCACATTCATTTCTGGTGTTATTATGCAATCTTTCCATAACCAGTAGGGCACTAGTTCCTTACTTGCAGTTTCATCTGGCACTTCTTTTTCTTTCTCACTTTTTTTGTGTGTAAAACACAGCATCAACTACTGAAACTGAGTGCCAAATGAGGGCTTCAAACAAGAAGAGGCAATGCCCATTCAAATCACTTTTAATGTAATCTGCAGTTTTCTTCTTCCTTTTAGCCCCTGTTTTACAAATTAACATTTAAAGTTTTATGCTGTTTTGGAAAGACTTAAATAAATGAACATTTAAAATTTGATGCTGCATCAGAATATGAGACACTGGCTATGTCTTGAAACTACTCTTTATTTACCTGTTGATCAGGGTCCAAATAACCCCCTTAATCACATTTAGTTTCTAAAAGGTGACAAGAATGAAAAGTAGGCATGTGTGGAGCACAAATAGGATTAACCAGCTGGCCTAGATGCATTTAGTTATACTCATTTTGATACCTGGTACAAGAACCATACTTGTGGACTCTTTCACTAATCAGGATTTGAGGCTACCCACCATTTATTTCCTTGTCATGCATATGGGTCTAGCTCATGATTATATATATATTTGGTAATAACTGAATAAAAGACTGTCATCTTCTTTTTATTCTGCTGCTTTGTCTGTCTTCTTACTTTTGATATTTTCCTTTTGCATGCACTTTTTAATGCGTTTCTTGCATGTAGGACATGTGCTTGAACTTTCTTCAGATCTTCATTCTTAAAGCAGTGTTTGATATGGGAAGTGTAGACATCCATGTTTTCTTATTATCAACTGTTTCTCATTTACTATCTTTTGTGTTTCTGTGCATGTTGAATGAATAAAGTACATATTTTTGCAAATTCAAAAAAAATCAATGCCTCAACATCATTTTCTTTTATAGCCTTCTTGTCATAATCTGTAATGCCTACCAACTGAATTCGAGTCTGCGCTGAGTGTGTTGAGAAATGCTGAGTCGTGCTGTCGCCAGATAAAAATATGGATGATGAAAAACAAACTGAAACTCAATGAGCAAAAAAACTGAAGTACTCCTCTGTGGACCATCATCTAGAAGAAAAACTGTCCCTGTTGACTGCCTTTCAGTTGGCTAAGCGACCATTCCATTCTCCAACATGGTGAAAACTCTTGGAGTAACTTTGGACGCATATCTCAGCTGTTGTCAGATCTTGTTTTTTCCACATCAGATCTCTGAGTAAAGTCCATCCATACATCACCTACAAAGCTGCAAGCAGCATTGCTGTCTGTCTGATTTTGTCAAAGCTTGACTACTGCAATAGCCTTCTGTCCGGACTGCCCCCAAAAGATTAAACGTCTACAGGCAGTACAAAATGCTGCTGCAAGAACTGTCATGAAATGCAAAAAACAAAACAAAAACAGATCACATCATTCCCGTTCTTAGACAGCTTCATTGGCTTTCCATCTAGAAACGGATCTGCCACAAAATTCTCTCTGCCACTTACCGGTCAGTGCATAACACAACCCTTCTTCTTGCCTTCTCAGATCAGCATCTAGATCTCTCCTTGAGGCAGCAAGGCCCAGGGATTCCAAGACAAAGCAGTACGGCCAACGAGCCCTCAAATATGTTGCTCCCTCCCTCTGGAATGTCCTCCCTGAGAGCATCAACGACTCCGTTCGGTCTTTCAGACCTTTGCTGAAAACCCACTTCTTTACCTAGGGATGATAGTCAATGTGATTGTGTATGTGCGCTTGTGTGTGTGTTGAATGAAGTTGATGTTGCCATAATTTTTTGGTTATTTGTAACTCTGTACATATTTTTACATTTAACTGCTATTTATAGTTCCACTTTTGGGGAGGGGTGGGTGGGTAGGAGCTGTTTGTACTTTTTGGTACGAGTGTCCTTTGGTAGTTTTAGCTTGTGAGAGCTTACATGTATGCACTGTATTTGGCACTGTGAACACGCAAGTTTGTGCAGAATTTTTTTTATGCACTATATATAAATTTTCATTCATTCATAATCTACATTCTCTTTCATTTTCAACAAGGGTCCACTAACCTCAGTTTGGGTCAACCTGACCTTGATTTGAAGGGGGGTTGCAATGACTTGGTCTAGATCATTTTTAACATCCCCGACTTAATTCAGGTACTTTCAATACTGGTAAGGTACAAAAGGACACAGTCATGTTCAGGGAATAGCAGGCTGGCAATACAGCCGCTGGAAAAGACCTAAATGAAACATTTAAAGTTTGATGCTATGGTGGAAAGATTTAAGCAAACCTGAAAAAGAAAACAAGTAACAGTGCAACTTTATGCCCCTCAAATTAACTGAAAGCCAGAGGTGAATGAAAAGCATTACGAGTATGTTAACGTAAAACAGTCACCACATAAATCCATGTCAGTGTGCTCAGATGACTTTACCAAGATAATCTTACACATGTATGCAGATACACTTTCCAGTCAAATTGGGTATCATTTGCTCCATGTAAGCACATACAATTAATTATACAGTTAATAACTGTGTCAAGAATTGGTTTCCGCTCAGCTTGTTTCATCACATAAGTGCTTTGTAAAACTGGAATGATGTAAAGGAGCGTCAGAGAAAGTGAAGGGCATGTATGTTGTAATGGACGGAGGCGTTTTGAATACATGCCCTACAATGTGCTTGGCAAAAAAAATTTTATATAAAAAGAGAGAAGATAATCTTAGCCTTAAAAGAACATGTGAAGCTTAGTTAAACTATTGTGTTCAGTTGAAAAGATCTTGCTTTGCTAGTGGTGAAAAAATATCATCCATGATACCTATTCTTTATGGCTAGCCACCTGGACTAACACTAAACATGACAGTCTTTGCATTTTTTTAAAAATGTGAATCAATTATTTTGTACTTGCTCACTTTGAGGGCAGAGTAAATAAAACTGCAATCAGCCATACTGTGTATCACATGCACACACAATTTTTACAGAATCAAGACACACACACATACATGGCGTTAGTGTTAATGAACACTTTATTTTGTACAGGAAAAGAAAATCAACGTTTGCGCAATAAGCTGAGTGTATTCCTTCTCTTCCAGTTGGCGCGACGTGAACCACCAGTAGTCTTGTTGAACAAATGACCTTTGCCGAGGCCGCGGGAACTACGACCAGCTGCAGTAAGGCCACGCAGCTCACGGTGCTTGTGCACAGGTTTGCAGATCCAGTTGGCCTTGGGGTCGCGGCGGATGGCCTTGTGGAACGGATCAACCAGGATGACCTCAAAGAACTTGTAAGTAGAGTCTTCGCACACCCAGTACGAGTTCAGAACACGCAGACCACCACAGCGACGGCCAACACGCTCCTGGAACACAATACATCAAGGTTGTGGTTTTTGTTGTTGTTTCATATATTTCAGGAAGAAACAGATTTTTCCTGCTGCGTTCACCCGAACTTATTTCACCAGAAGTTTGCTGTGAAAAAACGAGACCATGAGAACATTAGCAATACAACCATTACTTGCATTCAGTTTTAACAGTAAATTATTATACTCTGACAAGTGCACAAAATTTAAAAGCAAAAGCCAAGCCCCCCCCCCCACGAGATGCTGCAACCACAACAGGCATTCAGGAAAACATTTCAGCAGTCTCATTCACCTGCAAGAGAGTGAACGAGTCTCTCAGATCTATACGAGGAATGACAACAAATCAAATGTGACAGCATAACTAACAACTTTTAAGCAAACAGGTTTACCTCAGCAACACTGCGAAGGCTGCGTTGGAACTTGAGCTGGTTGACTCCATGAGTGACAGGCTTGCCATAGGTGCAGCCCTTGGGGACAGGGCGCTTGCGGCCACCACGGCGGACACGCACACGATAGATGCTGTAGCCTACAGCACAAAAATAATGGAATTTTCAATTATAAACACTGAAACAGCAAAAGCATGGCAGCAGGGGGATAACCATGCGTAATATAACAACCATCTTGCCCTGGTTATTGTCACCACCATTGACATAAAGTGATAAACTGACCCCCCCCACCCCCCAAAAAAAACAACATTTTTGTTAAGTCTTCTTGCTTGGTTAAACACAGACTGTGAGCTATAACAAAGCTCACAGAAGACATTTTGGCTATAGTAAAAGCATCTCTCAGAAAAATAAAGCCGCTCGGGTAGTTTCATTAGAATCAAACGGTAATTCCAGTTTTCATCACAGAGACGCAATATATCAAGCTCAAAAATCTTACAAATGCACACAACCAGCATGAAGTCTTCATGGATGCAGCAAAAGCACTGCCCTTCCTTATTACTTGAGACTTGTGGCACAAAACAAAAAACCCAAGGGCAGCGGCTGGTCTGGGGCCAAATAGGTTAACTTGTCACAGTCTCCATCTGCATTTCATCCTACCCATTTTAGTCTCATACATTTGCTGTAGTCTTGGACTTGTTCGTAGTCTTTCCCCATGCATCAGTCCCAAGACGACCAACCCTGAAATAATTATAGTATACTTTAGTTACACTTACCCTGCTTTGCTCTATAGCCAAGGCGACGGGCTTTGTCTGGGCGGGTGGGCTTGGGGGCGCGGTGCACAGCTGACAGTTGGCGATACTGCCAGCAGCGCACACGCAGCAAGAAGCGCATCACATCACTTTGCTTCTTGCGCCACATCTCCTGCATGTACTTGTACGCCCCCATGATGATAGATTAGCCTGCAAAAATAAAAGTTATGATTTGTATGCCCCTACAGTGATACTGATAACAGTGATAGATTAGCCTTAAAAAATAAAACACAATTATGATTTAGTTTCAGTCTGAATCTGAATGAAAAACTATGCATAAGAATGAGAATTGAAATACCAGTCCATTATTTAAAAAACTTTCAAAAGCCTGAGTGGGACTGGGAGCACTGTAATTAATGTACCTGTAAGTAGTGTAACAAAACAAACAGCACAAGATAGAGGAGCACTACAGGTACAAACTGAAAACAGTGAAATGAGAAGAAAACACACACCAGTTCTGAGCAGAATACACAAGAAAAACTCAAGTGGTACAGAGTATATTGCAGAGTATTCGTAGCCATTCCCATGTGTTGACATAGCACAACCAAGTCTGGACAGCTATTATCAAAATACCCGTCTCATATTTGAGTCATAAAATGACACGTTCTCTGATTTTATAAATGTCGCTGTTTCTACTACCATGGTCCACATTCCACGCATACATTCAATGATTCATGCTTGTTAACACTTACCACTGTGTCACTTTTTTTGCCACTCATCTGAATGTGTTTTTTTTTTTTACGTGAGTGAAACAGGCATATTAAATCAATACATATGACCATTTAAGTTTCACATCAGTTGATTTAAAAATAATAAAAAATAATGCCTGCACAATAACAAACTGTACAGTTCATTCCTCTTATTCTTAGTTTTACTT
>JABMCL010002064.1:330000-332500 GCA_018857735.1 Alviniconcha marisindica
ACACACACACACACACACACACACACAACACACACTCACTCACTCATCACTCACTCACTCACTCACCATCACTCACTCTCTCTCTCTCTCTCTCCACACCACACACACCACACACACACACACACACACACACACACACACACACACACACACACACACACACACACACACAACACACACACACCACAACACACACAAACACAAACACAACACTGACACACACACACACACACTCTCTCTCTCTGTCTCTGTCTCTGTCTCTAAGTTCTCTGTCTCTGTCTGCTCTCTCTCTCTCTCTCTCTCTCTCTCTCTCTCAACACACACACACACACACACACACACACACACACACACACACACACACACACACACACACACACACACCACACACACACACACACACACACACACACACACACACACACACACACACACACAGCACGTACGCACGCACGCAAAATGACTGACGCGTCACTGCTTGGCCGAAGAGCAAAGCTGTTTGTGAAATTGCCCAATTAAATCTTTGTGAGTGCCGATTATAGCTGCCACATGGCGGTAAGACTGTCAGACAGTCAACCTTTCAGTTAATTACTCACCCATTCTGTCAGTCCCTCCATAAAACATTCAGCCAGTCAGCGCATTTAGTCGATGAGTAAACGCGGGCAGAAGCACCTGGATGATCGTCACTAAGTTGGGACGTACTTTAGGCAGACAGGCTTTTCACCCTCGATTGGCACCGTCTTATAATCCTTTGTTGATCAAACAGGCTTGTAGCCTACATGTTTAGGATTAGAACCACCTGAAGCTGAAGACCGTTTCCGACCCAGACTGAGGTTTGGCAGGGTTAATGTATTCAGTCTGTTGAGAGAGAGAGAGAGAGAGAGAGAGAGAGAGAGAGAGAGAGAGAGAGAGAGAGAGAGAGAGAGAGAGAGAGCGAGAGAGAGAGAGAGAGAGAGAGAGAGAGAGAGAGAGAGAGAGAGAGATTCTTTATTGCTAGTGACGAAGTCCATATCAAAGGTGTGAAGTTAAAGTCCAAATGATGCACTTAACAAACTTTCCCACCACAGTCACAGAGAGAGAGAGAGAGAGAGAGAGAGAGAGAGAGAGAGAGAGAGAGAGAGAGACAGAGACAGAGACAGAGAGACAGAGACAGACAGACAGAGGTGCTGGTGAAGTGTACTTTTCGACTGAAAAATTCTAACACATACAGTTATGATCATCAGTGCCGTTGTTAAACTACTGCAGAAGAACCAGAATAATACCTTATTGATAACAACAACAACAACAACAACAACAACAACAAAACAACACATAGTCCAAGAACAAATTAACCAAATAACTAACTTTTATGATGAGTATAAGTGGGTAACAATACCTTTGACAAAACCATTGTTGTAACAGGTCTAACGCGCCCAGCTAGGGTATCTTCTTTTGACTGAGTGACAGCTACAAGTGCCGAAGCGGTGTTTTAAACTTTCTATACCACTGCACTTCAGCTGCATGTCAATTATGTATTATATAAATCTGCAAACGGCCAGCTTCGACAGTTTTTGTTTCTTTAACTTTTGCTTCTACGGTTCTAGTATTAATATCTTTATTTTAGGGGTTGGAGGTTCGTCGAGTTTTCGTGCCAACTAAACGTTTT
This sequence comes from Alviniconcha marisindica, assembly GCA_018857735.1. NCBI lineage: Eukaryota > Metazoa > Mollusca > Gastropoda > Provannidae > Alviniconcha > Alviniconcha marisindica. The sequence goes on from JABMCL010002064.1 coordinate 331,646, forward strand.
TGCCGTATCTTGATACAACAACGTCATCATCTGTACGGTACGGCTGCGTGTGGTAGATATTATCAGGTGCAGTTCGGGGCTTGGCTATATTCTGCTCCGTCTCTCTCTCTCTTTCTCCCCCTCTCTCTCTGATAATTTAATTTTGTTTCTCGGTTTTCTGGCGTCCATTTCAACATGGTTTGTATAAATGTACATGAACTCAACATATTGTAGCTCATTGTATCCTTAGTTAATAGTAGTTTTCCTCATGGGCGAGGGCTGGATGTAAAAAAAGTGTTCTCCACTACCCTCGTAAGTTTATTCATTCATTCATTCATTCATTCTTTGTCTGTCTGTCTGCCAGTCTGTATGTCTTCTGTCTCTCTCTGTCTTTCTCTGTCTATCTCTGTCTCTCTCTGTCTGTCTGTCTCTGTCTCTCATCTCCCCCCCCTCTCTCCACGACGATTTCGTTTGTTTTGGTTTTAGTGGTTTTTTGTTTGATCTAAATGATGTGTAACAGCGTACTCTGAAAATAAGTGCAAATTACTATGAAAGATACTTGTATACATGTAGCGCCATACGCCCCCCCCCCCCCCCCCACCACCTTGTGTGTGTGTGTGTGTGTGTGTGTTTGTGTGTGTGTGTGTGTGTGTGTGTGTGTGTGTGTGTGTGTGTGTGTGAGAGAGAGAGTGTGTGTGTTTCACTGAATCACTCATACTGATTAGTCATTATCTGACGTCAGGCCAGCGGTCATGGCCTCACACGACGCACTGACAGAGAGAGGAGACCTGGTCTCCCGTGGTGATAATTTTGTCTCGCGCATCCACCTTCCCATTCTGGTCCCCTTAGCCTGCTTGTCGTATGACCCTTCTGTTT
>JABMCL010002064.1:347500-357500 GCA_018857735.1 Alviniconcha marisindica
TCTGTCTGTCTCTCTGTCTCTCTGTTTGTCTGTCTCTTCTCTCTCTATTTCTGTCTCTCTGTGTCTGTGTGTGTGTTTCTCTCTGCCACCCTTTTTGAGAGCCCGGAGCTTTCGGCGAAAGCGCTCTCTTCCACATCTGGACTGAGCAGGTCAGAATAATTATAGCTTCATACGCTTCACCTGCTGCTGGCCATTCTTCTTTCTGCCTCCATAGTTTATTCACTCTCTCTCTCTCTCTCTCTCTCTCTCTCTCTCCTCTCTCTCTCTCTCTCTCTCTCTCTCTCTCCACTACCATCCCCACCTCTATCCTCTTCCAACTTGAAAAAGTCACGCGTGTTGCGGACAATGAATCAGATTGCTTGCTTGTGGTTGATGAATTGTGTTTGGCCCTGGTAGGACCATCGTGGTTGACTGACCGTCATCACTCTAGCACCCTGCACATGGCTGGCGTTGGCTATTTAGCATCATCATCATTATCATCTTGGCACTATGCACACGCCTGGCAGCAGAAGAGTTCCCGTTTTTTTTTATCACGTGATCATCATCGGCTGAACAGCCGTCTTTTCAGTCGTTTATCACTTGCACGTTATTGTCGTGCACCTGTTCAGTATGTCGGGTTCAGTGTGTGTGTGTGTGTGTGTGTGTGTGTGCGTGCGTGTGCGTGTGCGTGCGTGTGCGTGCGTGCGTGCGTGCGTGCGTGCGTGCCGTGTGTCTCGTGCGTGCGTGTGTGCGTGCGTGCGTGTATGTGGGGGGTGCGTGGTGCTTGGGTTGTGTATGTGTGCGCGTGCGTGCGTGCGTGCGTGCGTGCGTATGTAGTGCTTGCGTGCGTGCGTTCGTACGTGCCTGTGTGTGTGTGTGTGTGTGTGTGTGTGTGTGTGTGTGTGTGTGTGTGTGTGTGTGTGTGTGTGTGTGTGTGTGTGTGTGTGTGTGTGTGTGGAGAGAGAGAGAGAGAGAGAGAGAGAGAGAGAGAGAGAGAGAGAGAGAGAGAGAGAGGATGAAATGAGCGTATTCTTATGTCTTTCTTACGAGATGGGGCGCCATAAATAATCTATTATTTTCATTAATACGTGATACGTAAAGTTTATAAACAAACTACTTACGCGAGACTGAAATGCTGCCTTTAACTGCAAGAGAGATAATATGTGCAGCTTCACCGTCAGCTGGAATCTCCAATTTTTTTTTTTTTTTTAATGTAAATGTTTCACTACAACGTGCTACATAAAGTTTCAGAAAACAGACTGCTTACGCGAGAATTGCTGACTTTAACTGACAGGGAAATATATGCAGCAATCTATACAGACAGTGAAGAAGCTGATAAACACAGGGCGCATTTGCTCCCTCTTGCCCCCCCCCCCCCCCCGCAACGAATGCCAGCATTCTCTGTGGATTCTCCAAGACATGCGTTCTGCTAGTGCAATTACCTGAAGTTCGGGAAACTTAGGGATATTTGAAGGGGGGGGTGGGGGGGGGGGGGAGAAGACCCCACTGAGTGTCGTGTTTGACCGAAGAGGGAAAACGACTTTTGTAGTAAATCGCTTTTGTAGTACAAGTTAAAGGAGTAAGGGGCTTTCGTAACAAAAGGAGTTTGTGATACGAATAGTAAGAGCTTGTTTGGGGATAGGTAAGACGAAGCAGACCAACGAAGAAGGGAAAATAAGACTTCTTTGTAGTGACGGTACAAACGTTGCCGTGTCAGTCTGTTCTGAAAAGTGCTAGGAGTACAGACAGGGAGAGAGAGGGGGGGGGGGGGGGGGGGGGAGGAGGGGAGAGAAGAGAGCAGAACAGACAGACAGACAGGCAGACAGACAGGCAGAGAGAGAGAGAGAGAGAGAGAGAGAGAGAGAGAGAGAGAGAGAGAGAGAGAGAGAGAGAGAGACAGACAGACAGACAGACAGACAGACAGACAGACAGACAGACAGACAGACAGAGACACAGAGACAGAGACACACAGAGAGACACAGAGATACAGAGAGAGACGGAGACAGACAGACAGACAGAGATAATTATCATCTTGTTTGACTTTTCAAACACTGACCACCCTAAGGGAAATTGTAGCCACCCTATCGCGGTTGGGGGGGAAGGGGGGGGAGGGGGGGGGGGGGGGAGTATGACAAGAAGACGACGACGAAACAGCAATTTAACAGAGGCAGCTACGTTTCACACAATTTCACGTGTACGGACCCAATCCACCTCTCGTATTACCCTTTCCCTATCCAACAAACAAGTTCTCTCACGCCAGGAACAAGGCACCCATTCTGCTTTTTATATCTTCCTCGTAACCCCCTAAAACGATTCCTTGGGGTGCGATGTGCCAGTGTCTCGGGAGACCTTACAAGCCGTCCCACCATTCCAGCATGTTTCTGGGTGCAGTGTTATCAGGCGGGGCTGCAGTTGTGAGATAACCTGGCGCGGGTGAATGATAACGATGACGTTTGGCAGTGCCGTGAACACGCATGCGCCGCAAATGTGAAACTTCGTCTCTTGAACGTAGTGCCTGACGTGACATTTACGTGTTTTGTTAGCAGTGAAGCAAGGACTGGCTTTTAGACAGGTCCAAACTGACAGTCAAAGTTTTAGACTCTCTCTCTCTCTCTCTCCCCTCCCCCCCCCCCCTCTCTGTGCCGCCTCCTCCTACCCCCTCCTCCTTGGTTCTCTCTCTGTGATTCCCCTGCTCTCTCAATGTCGTTTCTTCACTCACCCTTCATCCCCACCCCCCTCCTCCCCTCGATGTTTCTCTCGCTTAACCCATTCCCTAGCTCTCGTTTGCTCTTTACCTTCTCTCTCTCTCTCTCTCCCCCCCCCCTCCCCCCACCCAACTTCTCTCTGAATCTAGTTTTCCCCACTCTTCCTGTGTGTGTGCCATCATACAACGGAAAAATATAGTGGGACTACTACTACTACTACTAGTCTTGAAATAAATTATTATTATTATTGCTGCTGCAGTAGTAGCAGCAGCAGTAGTAGTAGTAGTAGTAGTAGGATGACAAGCATGAACGAAGAACGGAAAGAATGAAAGAAGAACTGTTGTAGCCGGCTAGGTTGGTAGGTAAGTAGGTAGGTAGAAAGGTAGGTGTGTGTTTTTTAAGCAGGTAGGTAGACAGGTAGGTAAGTACGCAGGCAGAGAGAAATGTGGGTAGGCTAGTTAAAAACGATGGTGCTCATGTGTGGTTATATAATTATGTGTAAGGTACAGGTGAAAATCAAAGACACGGATGGGGACAAAAAGCAAGAAAACGAAATGGAATTAATAAGAAGAGATATGAAGATAAAATGTATTAAATCAAATTCAGGACTTTCTGAAGCATGACTCATCTCTACGTCACTATTCCCTACAGTAACCAACCCCCCCCCCCCCCACCCCAAACATCGCTACCCCCACCCGACCCTCCAGTGCACTTTCACCCTCATCTTTTTACCTTGTTCACAGCGCTGTAGAGTTCATCTTCTGTGCTTGCACTTTGGTATCGCGAGATCACCTGAAGTATGCCGCAAACACCGAACCTCTTTGATCACTCCGCTTCTCTGCCGCCAGTCGTTTGTCTTGCTGGTTGAGCACGGTGCTGCTTGTTCCTTCCGTACAGCTCCACCCCGCCATACTGCCTGTACAGCGGGACCCATCTTCTCGGACCGTAACACCAACCCTCACCGCAACGCCCCCGCCACCCAACAACAACAACAGCAACAGCAACAACAACAAAGCGCAGCAACAACAACTAGCAAACAAACGGAGGATCATTTGCTGACATACGTTAATATCTTGGTAATTGTAAGACCAGTCTAATATCACATATGTGGAAAGATCCTTTTTGAAAGCAGCAAACTTTCGGGGTAAGCGATAAAAATAAAATAAAATCGGGGTAGGCCCCTTTTTCGAAAGCAGTACGGGGTCAGCACCTTTTTTCAAAGAAGGAAACTTTGGGGGTATTCCTTTTTTCAGAGCTACAAATTTTTGAGGTACGCCCTTTATTCAGTCCAACAATTTTTCGGGGTAAGCCCTTTATTTTCCTTGTAAGCCCCTTTCGCAAAGCAAGAACATTTGGGGGGTAAGCCCCTTCTTTGAAAGCATTTTTTTCTCTCGGGATAACCGGATAACCCCGTCCCCCTGTTTCTCAAAGCAGCAAATGTTCGGGTAAGTCCCTTTTTCAAAACAGCAAATGTTCTGAAGAAGCAGAAGAAGAAGAAGAAGAAGAAGAAAAGAAAGCAAGAAAGAAAGAAAGAAAGAAAGAAAACTTCGCCGAAAGATTTTCGTGTGTGTGTGTGTGTGTGTGTGTGTGTGTGTGTGTGTGTGTGTGTGTGTGTGTGTGTGTGTGTGTGTGTGTGTGTGTGGTGAGAGAGGAGAGAGAGTAGGCGGGGCGCAAAAAGAAAAAAGGAAAAAATCGGTGATATTGGTTTTAAAACAATTTTACTTCACGAATCATAAGTTCAGCAAATAAGTACAGGAAACGCAAAAGCAGTATGCTTATTTGAGCGTTACCTATGGACAAAATGATAATTACACAGACATTTACGATGGCAAGATGGCAAAATTGTTGTCAAAAAGTCAGAGGCAACAACAAAAAAAAAGACCAAAACAAAACTAAAACTAAAACTAAACTAAAAAAAAAAAATAGAAAAAAAGAAGAAGATCATATCACTGACAACTCAGACCTTTTTATCACAACTTGCTCCAACATGCTTCTTTCCACTAGCTTCTCGTTGAGCACTATCAGATAGCTATCTCCTTGCTGAGAGTTTGGCGGGGATGTTGTGGGTACCATGCAGGGGCTAGGAAACCACAAGTAGCTGTCTGTTTGAAAACACGGTATCAGTGATACCAAAGAACGTACATAGGTAGCTTGGGGTATATTTCCGATAGAAACTGGCTGCAGAGCTCCACAGACAGTGACAGACAGGGGCCTCCAGCTGGCCTCAAGACGCTGAAACCGTGCAAATAATATATCAGGGTTCACAGCCTATGGCGTTCTTTCAGTACGTATGTAATAGTTGTTGTTGTTGTTGTTCTTCTTCTTCCTCTGTCTCTCTCTCTCTCTTTGTCTCTCTGTCTGTCTCTGTCTGTCTGTCTGTCTGTCTGTCTGTCTGTCTTTCTCTCTGTCTGTCTGTCTTTTGTCTTTTGTCTGTCTGTCTGTCTGTCTGTCTGTCTGTCTGTCTGTCTCTGTGTCTCTGTCTTTGTCTCTCTGTCTGTCTGTCTGTCTGTCTGTCTCTCTCTCTCTCCTTTTTCTTTTTATCTTCTAATCTGAACTCATCAGGGCGCAGTCATGTTGATCCGCTCTTTACCAATGAAGAACAGAAAAACGTTAGCGTATGCTGCCCTAGTTCGTGACGCCATAGACTGTCAGCTCTCACGGCCGCGTTTTCGCGACATTCATGGGTCGAAAATTTATTCTTTTAACAAACTAGACCACAATTCGACCGAAAAATTGCCGTGAGTCTTTGCAGTTTTAAATATCTATATTCCAAACGGACGAAGGTATGTTCCAACGTAATTTTGAGACACACTGTTGTTGGGCTTGTCGTGTAGCTGTTCCTTGAGGACACGGCGTTGTCCTTTGACGGAAGGTGAGGGACGGGATGTGGCTCAGTGGGTAGAGCGTCGGGTCGAAAAACCAGGCGCAATCTTGGCGCGAGTTCGATTCCCCAGAGCGGCAAGAGATTTTTCTCCCGCAGTCAACTTTCAGTGCACACTCCGAACATCGCTTTCCGGCACCTTCCTCCAAACTGCCAGATTTAGTTACGCCTCCGAAAGGTTTGAATACTGATAAGACTGTGGAAGGAACCTAGCGCCCAAGCATGCACGTAAACATGAGACGCATCCACCCTGGATTTAAAAAAAAAAAGAGTTCCGTCTCGATTCAAACGATTTTGGTTTGATTTGAGCTGGCGTAAGCAACATGGTGAGTTATAAAACAAACGTCTGATATAATTTGAGTTGTTTGTAACAAACTTACTACTGTTTGAGCGCCAACAAAAAAACTGCTCGTTAGCTGACAGTTTTCTGGACCCTATGACGTAACTGGTTGAAGGAAGGGTGTTGCGGTAAACCAGTGCTTGGAGTTTGCTTTCAGTGCAGACTCTCTTACGGTGTTCATCCAGCCCCCACGTGCAATCGCGTGCACCAACATCTGTGGGCACGTTAAAAATCCCAGGCACTGGCAGAAATACCTTGGTGAGCCGGTTTGGCCTAGCGGTAAGGCGTTAGGTTGGTAAGCGGAAGGACCTCGGTTCGATACCGCTTCGGCTCTCCTTTCTCTTCAAAAAGGTTGTGGTTTGTGGACCCTGTCTTGTTTGTCCATCACTTCCTACTGAAACATTAAAATGGCTCTCATCGCTGCCCATCTTAATGCAGGAATCATTCTGGTGGTGACAGTGTAGCGATAGGTATATGATCTCCCCCTCCCCCCATCTCCCCGTCCCTAATAAGCCTTATGGTTTCTGTGGACGTTAAGCACCATGTTTACAGAAATACCATTGTCTGGACACACAAAGATTCTGCACACACTGGTGTAGGAAAGGGTCTAGCGCTGGTCTAGCGGCTGCTGTGAGCCTTATCCTGCAGGTAAACGACCTGAATTTCCAGCACGCGATAAAGGAAGCATACAAAAACAAAAAAACAAAAAAGAGAAAAGAAAATAAGAGTAACTGAGGGGCCCTACGTAACGGGTGAAGAGCTTTTTCGTACGTACCGAAAGATATGTATAAACTTCTAAACTTCGTCTTCTTCTTCTTCTTCTTCTTGCTGCAGCCACTGGTGAGTGGCAGGTGTACTCTTGGGATACCAGGATGTGCGGGTGAGGAGGATTTGAAGCCGTTTTGTCGGTGTTGCCTTGAAGTGGATGCCCAGTGGGGATATCAGGATGTGGCGCTTTGTTACCATTGCTTGTTTGTCTTCCAGCTGTTTTGTTTGTTGTTGTCATTTTCGGATTTTCGGGGAGGAGGAGGAAGGTTGGTTATGCTGATACTTGGCATTTAAAGGGGAATTGAAGCGAAGATGGCCTGAATATGTAGCGAATGTGGAAATATTCGTCTTTTGGGGTAAGCTCATTTTTCAGAGCTTTTTTTTGGGGGGGGGGGGGGGTGGGTGGGGGGGGGGGGGTAAGCCTCTTTTTCAAAGGATTTTTTTTCTCGGGATAAACCGCCTTTTGAAAGATCTTTTTCTTTTTAAGTCTTTCTGGGACATTTTCGGGTAAGCCCATTCTTCATATTTTCGAGGAGCTACCCCTCCCCCGCCCCCCCCTTTTTTTTTTCTCTCCAACGAACACATTTTTGGGTAAGCCCATTGTTCAAAGGATATTTTTTCGAAGTAGGCCTCTTTTTGAAAGGATTTTTTTCCCGGGGTAAAGCCCCTTTTTTAAAGGATCTCTTTTTTCAGGGTAAGCCCATTTTTCAAAGCATTTTTTCCATCACGATAAGTCCCTTTTTCAAAGGAACGAAATTGTTTTCCCTGGTAAGGGGCTTACCAGCGAAAGATGGTGAAAGATTCGGGGCAAGTCCTTTGCTTCAAAGGAGCACGTTTTCGGGGTAAGCCCCCTTTTCCAAGCATTTTTCTCCGGGGTAAGCCTCTTTTGGAAACCAATTTTTTTCGGGGTAAGCCTCTCTCTCTCTCTCTCCCCCCCCCCCCCCCCTTTAAAAAAGAAGGAAAAGAAAAGAAGAAGCAAAACTGCACTTTTTAGCAACATTTTCGGGGTAAGCCACTTTTTAAAAGCTTTTTTCCGAGGTAAGCCACTTTTTCAAAGAAAAATCTGTTCGAGGTAACCCTCTTTTTTAAACAAAAGACAGTATCTGTAAGCATAATAATAATGCCTATCAGTATCCAGAGAGAGAGAGAGAGAGAGAGAGAGAGAGAGAGAGAGGTCTCCGTTTTTAACTGGGTTGGCTTTGTTCCCGAACACTTTGGGGATGGGGTAGAGGGGGGGGGGGAGGGGGGGGGGGGTCGGAAGCTCGTACAAATCTGTCAAACCAATGCAACCCGGTATTTTCCATCGACTTCCATAAAAACACCTCGGCAACAAAAGTATGCAGCGGCAAAGCCTCTAAAACACGTTCTGCCACTTCTTCTTCTCCCATGCCTTTGCCTCCCCCTCCCCTCCATCCCCTCGCCCCCACCCCGCACCGAAATGACTCTCGTGGTTAGGTAGGCGCTATGTATCAGAAACCACCACCACCACCATCATTATCACCACGGACACGTCATCGTCATCATCTGTCTCTTCCCCCCTCCCTTTCTCTCTCCCTAATTCTCTCTGTCTCTCTCCCTAATTCTCTCTGTCTCTCTCCTTGTTGTTATTATTATTTATTATTATTTTATTAATTGTTGTTTTTATTTTTACTGATGCTGTATTTGTCTATAGCCTTCTGTAATAATATTTAACTGGGAATGTCTTGGATATTAGTAGTACTGTAGCAACGGCAGATATGTGAGTCGGCCTTTGTGCTAATATCTTCACCGTTGAGAAATAAAGTTCAATCAATCAATCAATCCATTCTCTTCCACCCCCCCCCCCCCTCCTTCTCTCCCTCTCTCTTCCTGTCTTTTTAACCCCCATCTCTCTGCCTCTCTTTGTTCCTAAAGCCGTCTACCTGTAACCCCCATCTCTCTGCCTGTCTTTGTTCCTAAACCTGTCTCCCTATAACCCCCATCTCTCTGCCTCTCTTTGTTCCTAAACCTGTCTCCCTATAACCCCCATCTCTCTGCCTCTCTTTGTTCCTAAACCCGTCTCCCTATAACCCCCATCTCTCTGCCTCTCTTTGTTCCTAAACCCGTCTCCCTATAACCCCCATCTCTCTGCCTGTCTTTGTTCCTAAACCCGTCTCCCTATAACCCCCATCTCTCTGCCTGTCTTTGTTCCTAAACCCGTCTCCCTATAACCCCTATCTCTCTGCCTGTCTTTGTTCCTAAACCCGTCTCCCTATAACCCCCATCTCTCTGCCTGTCTTTGTTCCTAAACCCGTCTCCCTATAACCCCCATCTCTCTGCCTCTCTTTGTTCCTAAACCCGTCTCCCTATAACCCCCATCTCTCTGCCTGTCTTTGTTCCTAAACCCGTCTCCCTATAACCCCTATCTCTCTGCCTCTCTTTGTTCCTAAACCCGTCTCCCTATAACCCCTATCTCTCTGCCTGTCTTTGTTCCTAAACCCGTCTCCCTATAACCCCCATCTCTCTGCCTGTCTTTGTTCCTAAACCCGTCTCCCTATAACCCCATCTCTCTGCCTGTCTTTGTTCCTAAACCCGTCTCCCTATAACCCCCATCTCTCTGCCTCTCTTTGTTCCTAAACCCGTCTCCCTATAACCCCTATCTCTCTGCCTCTCTTTGTTCCTAAACCCGTCTCCCTATAACCCCCATCTCTCTGCCTGTCTTTGTTCCTAAACCCGTCTCCCTATAACCCCTATCTCTCTGCCTGTCTTTGTTCCTAAACCCGTCTCCCTATAACCCCCATCTCTCTGCCTGTCTTTGTTCCTAAACCCGTCTCCCTATAACCCCCATCTCTCTGCCTCTCTTTGTTCCTAAATCCGTCTTCCACACAAATAGTTTGACTGCAGGTAGAGTAGGCCCGCAGGTAAGCTAAGCAGCAGGCAGACAGGCAGCACAGTTTTTCTTATCTGTGCTCCGGTGGCCACCACCTGTAGTGCACACAGTTCCAGCCTTTACTAGCACGTCTGATGATGGTGGAAGTCTGAGGCTGAGCATGAGGGGGTAGGTGTGAGTGGAGGGAGGGGTGGGGGTGGGGAGGGGAGGGAGAGAGAACGAATGAAGTGTTTATTTACGAGGGTAATGGAATAAGCCCACATATAGTTGTTTTTTGTTTTTGTTTTTTTTACTTCCAGCACTCGAGGCAAGCAGTCAAATGAATCTCAGAAATACCGTGTCAACAATCGAGAGAGGGAGAGAGAGAGAGGGGGGGGTGGGGGGGGGAGGGGGGGGGGGAGACAGACAGACAGACAAACAGACAGGCAGACAGGCAGAGGTTGGGGTGCGCGTGGGGTTTATTACACGTGTGTATGGTT
>JABMCL010002064.1:362500-392500 GCA_018857735.1 Alviniconcha marisindica
TTACGTCATCATAAGTAAAAAACCCAAAATAAAATACAATGGACAAGTACTATGTATATATACAACACTTTTTGAAATAAATGTTCCAAGATACTTGCTAACAGCTGGTCAGCTTGATTAATTATTATTACTATTTACCTTTTGTGCTCTCCATGTTAGGCTGTGTACATGTGTGCGCGTGAGTGGATGTTCGTTCCATGACCGTAAGACGGTATGAACTGCATATCACTAAAACGGTATGGATTGCATATCTGTAAGACGGTATGAATTGCATATCCGTAAAACGGTATGGATTGCATATCTGTGAGACGGTATGAATTGCATATCCGTAAAACGGTATGGATTGCATATCTGTGAGACGATATGAACTGCATATCTGTAAGACGGTATGAATTGCATATTCGCAAGACGGTATGAATTCCATATCCGTAAGACGGCATGAATTCCATATCTGTAAAACCGTATGAACTGCATATCCATAGGACGGTATGATTGCATGCCCGCCAAGACGGTATGGTTTGCATGTCGATAAGACGGTATGGATTACATATCCGTAAGACGGTATGGTTTGCATGTCGATAAGACGGTATGGATTACATATCCGTAAGACGGTATGGTTTGCATGTCGATAAGACGGTATGGATTACACATCCGTAAGACGGTATGCAGGAACTGCGGGTGAGTAGGCAGTAAATCAAACCTCCTCACAAAGAATGCAGGGATACGCAAGTATTATGTTCTCCTGTTATTCCGGCTCCAGAATATTCAAACCAGACGGCAGACGTCATAAAATATTTAAAAAAATGAGAGAGAGAGAGAGAGAGAGAGAGAGAGAGAGAGAGAGAGAGAGAGAGAGAGAGAGAGAGAGAGAGAGAGAGAGAGAGCAGACGGCACGCGTCATAAAAAAAAAATGAGAGAGAGAGACAGGGGGGGGGGCGGGGGGGGGGGGGGGGGGGTGATGGGGGGGGGGGAACAACTGCTGTATCCATGTGACAGACGAACCAGGTGTGTTACGAAAGCTGTAATGTTTACCATATTCCCTGCGGCCGTAACGGTTTACCACATTCCAGCAGAGCTCCCACAACAGACGGCAACAGGCCGAAACACCGGTCCCCATGCAGTCTGGTCGGAGAGGAAGCTGGGAAAACGTTTGGAAGAAAACGCCTGAAGCAGAGAAAGAGTCAATGACCTATTAGCCCACTCAAGGCGAACCGTAGCTGTGGAAACGGCCACCGATTGCTTTTTGCTTTGTTTTTATCCCAGATTCTTGACGGGGTTTTCTGACACTTCGACCAAAATTCGTGAATGATTCTTCATAGTGTACATCTAGTCAACCGTGGTCATCTCACGGGGCGAGGCAGTACAATAATACTTTGTTAATCCTTAAAATAGGATATTCGGTTCAGGACTCTCGTCCTATGAAATCACAGGTAAAACGTCGGTCCTAGTGTTCCTGTCAAACGTCACAATTATATTTCGAGAAGTTTGATCGGAGGATTTGGAAGAAAATGAAGTTGAATGACTCGACAAAGCAGAATTTCTGGTAGTAGGCGAAGGATGCATGTACACCTGTATTCTGACCTGCACCCGGGTTCATAGAGAGAACGTTTATAGCTCTGGATTCTCAGGGGACGGGACCTCAATTTCTGCGTCCGCGGTACCCACCGCAGGGGCTGTGTCCGACAATAGGATGTAACCTTGCAAATGGTTCTCCACGGCAGCTGGTACCGGTACGTATGAAACTGCAGCTGACGGACAAAAAAGTTGACGTTTACCAAACTTGCTTAGTATAAAATAAATATTTTATTGGCACAAACATTTCGCATTGTCGGTTGTTGTTTGTGTTGTTGTGTTCTTGAAATAATAATAATAGTAGTAATCGAACTCATCCTCCTCATAATACAGCCCACAATAGTAAGAAGGAATCTTTTTGGATCCATCGCGGTCCCCTTTCCCTATTGTGGGCTTCTATTATGAGTGTGTTCACACACTGACACAACATGTTCACTGTCCCTCTCTGGCCGGGTCGGCTCTCTCTCTCTCTCTCTCTCTCTCTGATCTCCGAATCGTATCTCCCTCCTCTGCGATCTCTCCTCTTCTCTCGAAATCGGTCTCCTCCTGTGGATTGTGAAAGCGCGAAAGATCGGTTATCTCCCGCCTGTGATTGTGGCCTCTCTTCTCTTCTCTCTTCTCTATCCAGTGTGAAGATCGTTATCTCCTCTGTGGATGTGGCCTTTTCAAATGCGTAAAGATCGAAAGAACTTCAGTTCGGTGACCGCTCTTCTGCTCTCTCTCTCCTCTCTTCTCTCTCCTACTCTCTCGTCATCTTGCGTTTGTGGGTGGTTGGGTGGTGTAAGAGAGAGAGAGAGAGGGGGGGGGGGATGGAGGAAGAAAGAGAGAGAGAGAGAGAGCTAGAGAGAGAGAGAGAGAGAGAGAGAGAGAGAGAGAGAGAGAGAGAGAGAGAGCTTTCTGTACGTCAAACATTGTCCAAAGCTTGATGGCCTGATGGCACACACGCGTCTTCCTGATTCTGGCTCAGTCCAGGAATGACTGTGAAGGCTTCAGGAATGGCGCTCACGGCAGACGAACATTCCCTTGGCGCCAAGCTCTGTCGCCCTCGTGGACTCAGGAAACGACTATCGCTTCCACTAGCACACTCTCACGCTGACAGACACACTGGCATAGCATAACGGACAGCCGGCAGACATAGCTCGCATCATTGAACACCATTACCTGCCCGCAGTGATTACACGCCGGGCCCTGGCGTTTTACCTCCCTTGGCATAGCAGCTAGCATTCCGTTACCTCCCTTGGCCGTGTTTGACACCTTTTTCTGCTAGTGCCAATCAGGCAGAAATCCTAACTGACAGGAGGTATGTACTGGATGTAAGGGGAAGGGGAAAAAAGTACTAACAACTTTGTGGGAGTGGGGAGTGGGGAGGAGTTGCTTTGAAGGCGGAATGCTGTTGAAAGCGGAATTTGGAATGCTGTTGCTTAAACTAGCGTCTCCAAGCAAAACTAAGTCCAGCCAAGCATTGTTATTCATACCTGTATCAGACGCAGAGGTCCAGCCAAGCATTACTATCCATGCCTGGCCCAGACGCCGAGTTCGAGTTCAGTGTTGCTTTACGTCCACAGAAACCATAAGAACTATTAGGGAAGGGGCCACCTCGACTTTCACACAGCTCCTGAGCTCTTCTGACATTCAAGTTCAATGTTGCTTTACGTCCACAGAGACCATCAGGGCTATTAGGGAAGGGAGCCCAGGACGGCCACCTCGACTGTCACTCAGCTCCTGAAATCTGATAGTACCAGTTAGAGTTCAATTTTGCTTTGAGTCCACACAGACCGCAAGGAGTATTGGGGACGGGGAGCCCAGGAACGGCCACCTCGACTTTCACACAGCTCCTGAGCTCTGAGACGCAGAGGTTCAGCCAACCGTTGTTATCCATGCCTTTGTCAGAACGAGAAGTTCGGTATCAGACGTAGAGGTCCAGCCAATAGCGTTGTTATCCATGCCTGTATCAGAACCAGAAGTTTGGTCAGATGCCGTCAGACGTAGAGGTTCCGCGACCAGCATTGTTAACCATGCCATTGTCAGAACGAGAAATTCGGCGAATTGCCGTCAGACGTAGAGGTCTAGCCAATAGCATTGTTAACCATGCCTGTGTCAGAACGAGAAGCTCGGTGTCAGACGTAGAGGTCTAGCCAATAGCATTGTTAACCATGCCTGTGTCAGAACGAGAAATTCGGCGAATTGCCGTCAGACGTAGAGGTCTAGCCGATAGCATTGCTAACCATGCCAGTGTCAGAACGAGAAGTTCGGCGAATTGCCGTCAGACGTAGAGGTCCAACCACCGGCATTGTTAACCATGCCTGTGTCAGACGTAGAGGTCCAGCATTGTTAACCATGCCTGTGTCAGACGTAGAGGTCCAGCATTATTAACCATGCCTGTGTCAGACGTAGAGGTCCAGCATTGTTAACCATGCCTGTGTCAGACGTAGAGGTCCAGCATTGTTAACCATGCCTGTGTCAGACGTAGAGGTCCAGCATTGTTAACCATGCCTATGTCAGACGTAGAGGTCCAGCATTGTTAACCATGCCTGTGTCAGATGTAGAGGTCCAGCCAACAGCATTGTTAACCATGCCTATGTCAGACGTAGAGGTCCAGCATTGTTAACCATGCCTGTGTCAGAACGAGAAGTTCGGCGAATTGCCGTCAGACGCAGAGGTCCAACCACAGGCATTGTTAACCGTGCCTGTGTCAGACGAAAAGGTTCGGCGAACCTGCCGTCCAAAACGCAGAGGTCCAACCACCGGCATTGTTAACCGTGCCTGTGTCAGACGTAGAGGTCCGGCATTGTTAACCGTGCCTGTGCCAGAAGCAGAGGTCCAGCCAACAGCATTGTTAACCATGCCTGTGCCAGAAGCAGAGGTCCAGCCAACAGCATTGTTATCCATGCCAGTGTCAGAACGAGAGGAAACGGGCCCGGCAAAGACTGAGCGGGCAAAGTGGAGCTGATTTATGAGCGGCGTGCTGTGTCGTAATGAGGACGGTGCTGTATTGGTTGTAACTGGAACCTGCCTTCGGTCCAGTCTGGGTCCGTGCCGAGCTGTCGGACTCTGGAGCGAGTCCCTGACTACCTGTCAGCCGTGAGAGGCAGGGGGGCCGGCGTTTGCCGAAGTCGCCACAGATGTAAATCACTATAAGCAAGGCAGCCTTGGAACGGCAGTCTGTTGTGAGTCGGTTTGGCCTAGCGGTAAGGCGGTAAGGCCGGTAAGCAGAGGGACCTCGGTTCGAATCCGCTTTGGCTCTCCTTTCTCTTCAAAGTTGTGGTCTGTGGACACTGTGTTGTGACTTTGTCCCTCACAGTTAAGGAGGCGTTAAAATGGCTGTCATCGATGCCCGTCTTAATGCAGGAGTCATTTTGGTGGTGACAGTGCAGCGATATAGGTATATATAATCCCCCTCTTCCCCCACATCCGTACCCCCCCCCCCCCCTTCTCCTTGTCCCTAATAAGCGTTATGGTTTCTGTGGACGTTAAGCACCATGTTTACTTACAGCAGTCTGCACGATGGCCTGAAGGAAAGGTTGGGGTTCTTGCGTGGAGCTTGCACTGAGTAGAAGTTTGCTGAGGTGTCAATATAAATCATTCGTCGTCTGAGTCTAGAATATATCTTGATGGCGGTTTTATTAAAAGATTGACTTGAGATGAAACTGGAGTCGGACCTGAAAGCTGCAAAAGGCAGAAAGGTGGTTGCGACTGAAGCCGGATGTTGTCAGCGTTTTCTTTTCTTTCTTTCTTTCTTTCTTTTTATCTTTCTTTCTTTGTGTCTCTTTCTTTGTTGTTGTTGTTGTGGTGGTGGTTTTGGGTGATCTGCTTTGCTTCTTTTCGTCCTGTGATTTGCTTCGGACAATTATCCGATTCGATTTGCTTGACCACGACGTTGCAGTCTGCTATTGTCTCCACCCTCTCCCCCCACCCCTCCCCCTCGCACTGTCCCCCGCCCCCAACCTGTGTGTGTGTGTGTGTGTGCGTGTGCCTGATGTGTGTGGTGGGCACACACACAACACAGACAGACACTGAGACAGACAGAAAGAGGCAGAAAGAGAGAGAGAGAGAGAGAGAGAGAGAGAGAGGGGGAGGGAGGAGGGAGGAGAGAGAGAGGGGAGAGAGAGAGAGAGAGAGAGAGAGAGAGAGAGAGAGAGAGAGAGAGAGAGAGAGAGAGAGAGAGACAGACAGACAGACAGACAGACAGACAGACAGACAGACAGACAGACAGACAGACACTGAGACAGACAGAAACAGGCAGGAATATACACAAGCACGCACGCATGCACACCCACACCCATCCACCCACCCATACACACATACCCCCCCCCCCCCCCCCCAACACACACACACACACTCTAGCACGCGCGCCCCGCCTTTACCCCATCTGATCTGAACTTGACATACGTTTTTAAATCAGTGACACACAGATACAGAAGAAAAGGCAGACAGCAGAAAGTTGACGAAAGCGTCTGCAGGTTGGTCACCGTGACCTACGTTACGTGTTGAACGTGCCCACCATGGAACTGGGCCAGGAGCAACAGCTTTAGAGATGACTATTCGTCTGGCCGAACAACAGCCCCGAGAAAACGTTTTCTTCATGTTTTGGGCCGGTGATAAAACAACAGGCAGTTTTTGCAGGTGTGGTAAGGTAACTCTAGAAACGACCTGAAGCACGTCTCTCTCTCTCTCTCTCTTAAAGTACCTCTGTCTGTCTGTCTGTCTCTCTTCTTGAAGCACCTCTGTCTGTCTGTCTGTCTGTCTGTCCCTCTGTGTTTCTCCTCGTACTATCTCAGTTTCTCCCTCCCTCTCTCTCTCTCTCGCTTTCTCTTTCTCCCCCCTCCCCCCCCCCACCCCACCCCACCCACGCCCCCACCCCCCACTCACACACACCGACGCCCGTTTACTCTTAGCCTCCCTCTCTCTCCGGCCTTCCCCTCGTCCTACCCTCCCCCTCCATCTCTTCCCCGCCGTCTCCCCTGTCTCTCATCCCTCTGTACCCCCACACCCGCCCCACGTACCCCGTTCTCTCGATCTCTGCCAGTACTAGTGCTAGCACTTACTTCTATCACTCCGTGGCTCGAACGAGTAAGATGCCAAGAAAACGAACACACGTAAGAGAAATATGCTCACCAAATGAACAAACACCTGGTGGCTTGACTGGAGAGGGAAAATAAACGTAGACTTTCTGCTCCTCTGTGGTCAGCTATACCCTCTGGGTTAAGTCATATTCGTACGGTACGCGGGCCGCACGCGTCAGATATCCCCAGCAGTTCCCCGCTTAACCCCTTCACTAAGTAAGTCAGCATGGTGCTTAACGTCCACAGAAACCATAAGGCTTATTAGGGACGGGGAGAAGGGGGTGGGGGGTGGGAGGGGGGATGGAGGTGGGGGGAGAGGGAGATTATATACCTATCGCTACACTGTCACCACCAGAATGATTCCGCATTAAGATGGGCAGCGATGAGAGCCATTTGAATGTTTCAGTAGGAAGTGATGGACAAAGTCACAGGACAGTGTCCATAAATCACAACCTTTTTGAAGCGAAAGGAGAGCCGAGGCGGTATCGAACCGAGGTCCTTCCGCTTACCAGCCTAACGCCTTACCGCTAGGCCAAACCGGCTCACCCCCTTCACTGCCATGATGTCACTTGAAAACAACCAATAAAAATGCAAAATCTGAAACCCTTAAGCCATTTTGTCTTCTGTTTTTGCACTGTCACGTGAAGGGTTTTCATCAAAACGCATATATATATATAGCATTAAAAGCAGATGTGTCAACGGACAGGAAAATATACTGTTTGCAGGCGTGTGCGCGCACTTTTCAGCCCGGAAATTTGACAGGCTGGGTTAATTAATGCCTCAGGTATGCATTGATTGATTGATTGATTGATGATCGCTTTCATGTAGAGCTATTCTCCGCTCTCGACAAATTGCTTTTCTCGCATGTGGTTATAAATTAGTGACTATGGTTTTTTTTTTGGTTTTTTTTTTTTAAATCGTGTTTGGAGTATCCACTGAGGTGGTGTACTTACAACGTTTTTGGTTGTTAGTGACATGGCTGGTGCCACGTGAAACTGCTGCCGACTCGGCGCGTTCTGTAGTGTTACATGCAGCATGTCACGTCACTTCATACAAAGCCACATATGTACAGGGTGCATGCGTGTTTAGCTGTAATCTGCCACTGATCTACACTTTGGTCGAATGAACTGGATCTTTTACAAGCTACTGCACTTGCATGTTTTGTGTTTGACGATTAACACTGGATATTGTGTTGGTTTGTTTCGTCTTTTCTTTTGTTCATTATCAGCGCGGTTTCGCTGATCGAGTCGATGACCCAGACTGAATCATGGAGGGGGCGTGGACGAGTTCTTAAAGATGCAGGACTCGAGATCTAGGGGTTGTATGTTCGAATCGCTGTTCCAACAGTAACTCTCTCTCTCCCCGTGCCTCTCTCTTCTCTCTCTCTCTCTCTCTCCCCCCCCCCCCTCCCCGCCCCCACGCCCCTTCTCCGCTCCTCCTATCTTTGAGTATTAAACTTTTAGAGTTCGAGATCTCTCTCCCCTTTCAGTTTTCAATGTGTCTGCATGCATGGCTGCACCCCCTCCCCACCCCCCCACCCCACTCTCTCTCTCTCTCTGTGTCTCACACACACACACATACACACATCTTTCACGATCTACCGCGCGCTAACTTTCTTTTGAACACGCATGATGTGTATCAGACCTCGGAAGTGTTGCAGCGTCTAATTGACCGACAGCTTGACTCCGTTATGAATAATCCTGCTCTAAGCTGCGCAGTAGGTCCCACATTCCGAGAGTCCTCTTTCATCTCGACTTGTTTTCCTTTCTCTCTCTCTCTTTCTCTCTCCCCCCCCCCACCCCCACCCCCACCCCCACTTTTCCGCACTGCTTCTCCCCTTCCCTTCCTGCCTTCCCATCTGGTTCTCGGAATGCTCTTTTTTTGCAGTGTCGGCGACTGAAGATGCTATCGCTCGCTGATCACGGCTGAACAGCTGTTGGCGACAGACAATCCACCCGCGCGCAATTTCGTGCTTCGCTGCTCTTTATTTCACCAAAGAAAAGGAGCAAACAACGGCAACAACAACAAAAATAACTGGCGCACTTTCGTGTGATAATGAACTTGATGTCACCGGGTGTCACGCGATCGACGCTCACAGAAACGACGTTAGTACTTGCCTAGCGGCTATTAGTGCTGGATGGTAGATAAGATAATCATCATGGTTCAGGAGCTGTGTGAGAGTCGAGGTGGCCGTCCTGGGCTGTCCGTCCTAACGAGCCTTCTGGTTTCCGTGGACGTAAAGCTATATTGAACCATGCTTCGGCACTGGTCGCAGCTTGTCCCTAATATGTCAGCCGACATCTGGGGACATTAAGCATCACTTCACCAAGATCATCAGAGCTCGGTAGCTGTGTGAGCAGGGACTGAGGTGGACCTGGACTCCTACGGTTGCCCCCTACCCCCTTTCCTCTGTCCCCATACAGTTTCTGTGGACGTAAAGCATCATGAAATCGGTGGGGCCTCAGAGCTCAGGAGCTGTGTAAACAAGAAGGTGGATCTGGGTTTCCATCTTCCTCTGTCCCCAAAGCCATACAGTAGTTTTGTGGACGTAAAGCCAAAGACTTTCTGTATTATAGGTCCATGCGTAAAGCATCATGGAATCAGCGGGACCCCAGAGAGCTCTGGAGCTGTGTGAACAAGAAGGTGGACCTGGGCTCCAGTTGCCACCTTCCCCTTTATCCTGTCCCCAATAAACCGTACGGTTTTTGTGGACGTAAATAAAGCATCATGGAATCGGCGGGGCCCCAGAGCTCAGAGCTGTGTGAACAGGGGCTGAGGTAGACCTGGGGTCTCATTGCCCCCCCACCCCACCCCACCCCGCCCTCACTTCCCCTGTCCCCAAAACCATACGATGTCTCATGTGGACGTAAAGCGTCATGGAATCGGCGGGGCCTCAGAGCTCAGAATCTGTGTGAACAGGGGCTGAGGTGGACCTGGGCTGCCATTGCTACCCCCTCCCCTTTCCCCTGTCCCCAAAACCATACGGTGTCTGTGGACGTAAAGCGTCATGGAATCGGCGGGGCCACAGAGCTCAGAATCTGTGTGTGTGAACAGGGACTGAGGTGGACCTGGGCTCCCATTGCCCCCCACCTTCCTCTGTCCCCAAAACCATACGGCTTCTGTGGACGTAAAGCCAAGGACTCTGTGTGTGTGTGTGTGTGTGTGTGTGTGTGTGTGTGTGTGTGTGGTGTGTGTGTGTGGTGTGTGTGTGTGTGTGTGTTGTGTGTGGTGTGTGTTATATATATATATATATATATATATATTATATATATATATATATATATATATATATTATATATATATATATCCATGCGTAAGGCATCATTGAATCGGCGGGACCTCAGAGCTCAGGAAGTGTGTGAACAGGAAGGCGGACCTGGTCAAACGCTATTTAAAAATGTTTGATTTAGATGAATATAATGCAGTATTGACAATGTCATATGATAAGACAGTAAGCGAGTGGTTTTATTGTAAAAAGCTGATGAAATCTAGACTCTTTGTCAAGTGTACTCATTGTCATGGTTTGTGAGTGTGCGCGTGCGTGCATGCGTGCATGTGTGCGTGCGTGCGTGCGGCGAGCGTGATTGCGAGTGTGTGTGTGCGCGCGTGTGTGCGTGTGCGTGTGCGCGCGCGCGCGCGTGTGTGTGTGCTTATTTGTGTGAATGTGTAAAAAAAATTGTGTGTACTTTGCTTTAGGTATATGAATGAGAGAGAGAGAGAGAGAGAGAGAGAGAGAGAGAGAGAGAGAGAGAGAGAGAGAGAGAGAGAGAGAGAGAGAGGAAACTGTATTGTAATAGATGGAAGCATGCCAATGAACAAAAAAACCACAGTGATGTTCTTGGCAAAAAAAATAATTATATATTTAAAATTTTAAAAAACGAAAAGGGAACTGAATCGGACCTGGGCGCCACGCTGCAGTAGTTAGCTACTACACTGAATCTTTGCCAGAGCCAACAACATGGGCGAAGAGCTGTTTGATGCCGTTACCACTTGGCTGTAGTATCTCTGGGTGCAGGCCCACTGACGTTCACAGTTTGGCGCGCGCGGCGACTGATTTGATGGACTGAGAAGGAGTGACGGAGTGGATGGTGAAGGAAGGACAAAGCCGCCAACACGGGGCTTCAGCTGTCCACGTCCTTCACTTCGCCACCTCCCTCCCCCCCCTCCCCTTGCCTGCCTCCCCCCCCCCCCCCACCCCCCAACCATACACCGCTTCTTACACAGGTAGCGGGATTTACAGGCGCCTCCGCACGCTCTGACCCCATAGAAAATCACCTGTCCTTTTTTTTTGGGGGGGGGGGGGGGGGGTTTCTTCTTCTTCTTCTCCTTCTTCTTCACTCCTTGGCAACCGCTTTTCCTGGGTCTGCTTGCCGTGGGTTGTTCGTATCGGCTTCTGCCATCAGAACTGAGACTGACCTGACAGAGAGATCTCCGTTATCTCTTGGATGAAGAAAGAAGAAAGGAATCATCTAGGGGAGGGGCTGCTGAGGGAGGACGGGGACGGGGATGGGAGAACGGGTGGGTGGGGGCGGAGGGGGGGGGGGGGGGGGGGGGGAGGGGGACACAAAGAACTCTGAGGGTAGATAAGATTCACGAAGTTGTCCTTTGAAAATCGGTGGAACTCCTCGCCAAGAACGTGAAAGTCTAGCTCCATCGCCATTCCCCATGATGGTCACAATCGGTGTAGGCAGTCAACCGTGTAGGTTAGCTGTGTGTATAACCTACACAGTTGACTGCCTAGGCCTATTGTAACTGGATTTTAATTTTACACACACACACACTCTCTCTCTCACACACACACGCGCGCGCGCGCGCACACACAGGGAGGGAAGACAGAGAAGGGGGGGGGGGGTTGAGAGCAAACATACACTGCTGGATCCACACATAAAACATTGGCTCGCACATACTAAATCTGTTGGCATAGCTCAGTGTCGAAGGAGTTGCTGTGTGTGTGTGTGTGTGTGTGTGTGTGTGTGTGTGTGTGTGTGTGTGTGTGTGTGTGTGTGTGTGTGTGTGTGTGTGTGTGTGTGTGTGTGTGTGTGCATGCCTGCATGTGTGTGGTTGTGTGTGAGCCTGTGCGCACGCTCACGCTTAGTGCGCGCGTGTGTGTGTGTGCGTGTGTGTGCGTGCGCGCGTGCGTACGTGCGTTGTGTGTATTCCCCTCCATTAGTATTTTCCAGAAATAAAACTTGTTATGGCTTACACAGCCATATGGGAATAACACACAGTCATTTCGTCGCTGTGTATGCGAAAATTACATTTACATCTGCCTCCTTCCTTTCTACTCTCTCTCTCTCTCTCCCTCTCTCTCTCTCTCGCTCCCTCCCTCTGTGTGTGTGTGTGTGTGTGTGTGTGTGCGTGCGTGCGTGCGTGCGTGCGTGCGTGCGTGCGTGCGTGCGTGCGTGCGTGCGTGCGTGTGCGGTACGTGCGTGCATGCGTGCGCGCGCGAGAGAGACTTGGGAGAGAGGAGTGTCGGGTCATTTCATTTGCTGACTTATGCATTCAACTTTCGCTGGCCTTTTCAAATAAGTCACAGTTCTCGTAATTTATGTTACTGACCAGCCTCGAGTCAGTGTAGCTGAGTGTTTTCGTCTTCACAACTGATTGTATTGCAATACAATAGCCGGCATTGACTCGGCACTAAGTCTGTCATCCGCCGACATTCACAATATCTGTTCTTCACCATCACTGCATCCACGCTCAAGTAAGGATGTTTGTGAAGCGTATTGTGAACTTGTGAACCGCCTTTCGTTATTCGAACCGTGGAAGAGGGCAGATTTGGGCGAGGGTGCAAGGGAGGTAAATCGTGTGTAGCTGTGTTCCATTGACGACTCGATGCTTGTTTCGATGTTGGCCCCTGCTTTCGCGAATTTAGTTTTACTGCGGGTTTGTGGCTTTATTTCCACAGATGCGGCTATCTCAAGTACAGTTTTATATGCACAGAAGTTGAGTAAAGAGTAATTGAAGTTGATGTGTAGAAAAGGGGTAAGCTGCAAAGAGATAACCTTGGACCCTTTTTTGACAGCATCGTGAGAAAACATGACTCCACAGCTTCAGAGAGCTAATTTGAGTCCGACTCCCACTTTCATCTGTTTTGGGACTCTTCATCTCCGCGCAGCTGTCCACCGACGCTGTCAGCACCCCCCGAAAGGTTTGGATACTGATAAGACTGTGGAAGGAACATAGCAGCGAAGCGCACACGTAAACACGAGGCGCGTCCGCCCGGCCGGGCCGTAAAACTGACTTGAAATTACTTCCATCAGTCTCAATGGACCATTTTGCTTTACGTCCACAGGAGCGAGATGGCTTATTAGGGACGGGGGGGGGGGGGGGGGGGGGGAGGGGCGGGACGAAGAGTGAAGGCTCGACCGCGGATACCGCCCGAAAAAGACCGGAGAGACTGTGGACTGCCGCCAGAACAATGGAAGTGTTAAGGCGGTGTCCCCTCGCCATTGCATGCCCAGCGACTAGTGCACTGCGCAATTGCTGTTTCAACTGCCGTGCTTGGGCAGATTCACAAGGACAATGTCCATTGCACTGCTGTTGAGAACAACTCGAAGCGAAAGAAGTCCAACTTTCGCAGCCCAGCTCCACCTCCCTACTCATGATCTCTTCTGGGCTAACTTGAAGGTCCAGCTCCACCTCCCTCCTCTAGATTTCTTGATCTTTTGATCTCGCCTGGAACCTTGGGTCTCAATTCGGATTTGGGTCGTTTTAATCCTGCTGCCGTAAGCAACGTGGGCGGTTACAAAGCAAACACCTGATATCATTTGAGTTGTCTCTTACAAACTTACTGCCGTTTGAGCACCAACGAAAAACCATGGACCATGGCGTGAGCTGATAGTCAGTTTTCGGATACATCACTGACACTAAGGGAGTTAATTAGCGCTCGTGAAATACGTAACACAAGCACAACAACAAAGACCCGCTGAGTCGCCTACGGTAACTCTGACCTGGCATGCGTGTAGTAAATACAAGGTACATAGACTCCACCAGAGGTACATCCTCACCTGGCATGCGTGTAGTAAGTACAAGGTACATAGACTCCACCAGAGGTACATCCTCACCTGGCATGCGTGTAGTAAATACAAGGTACATAGACTCCACCAGAGGTACATCCTCACCTGGCATACGTGTAAATACAAGGTCAGTGGCATAGTTTTCGGATACAGTAATGGTGTAACCAGTTATGGCAGTGTTTAGAGGCCGAAGGACGGCCACCTCGACTTTCATACAGCGGCTTCTGAGCTCTGCGGTAACTCTCACCTGGCATGCGAGTAAATACAAGGTTATAACCAAATTCCCAAGCACTGGTTTACGACATCAGAGTCCTTCCCGCTCCTGGAGGAAGGTGCCAGAAAGCGATGCCGCCGCTCCGCGGGGTGTGGCGGGTCACTGAAATAGCGTGAACTCCACCAAAGGTGCATCCTCAACTGAAAGTACTGATGGGCATTAATAATGTTGGAAGAGATACTGACTGACTGACTTTCTGCTTGACCGTAACCGACAGGCCCGGGACTGAGTTACTCAGTGAAGAACCGAGTGACTCCAGTCCGCGGCTCAACTCTTCTCCCCCCCCCCCCCACCCACCCCCCAACCCCCGACTCGAGTTCTTCCCTCTCTCCAACGTCAGCGTCAAGTGTTGTAGCGGCGGGACGGGCTGTGGCCGACCTACCCCCAATGACGAAGTGAACGTCGTCGCACTCCATCACCTTCACCCCGCCCTTTCGCTTCTTTCCGGAGTCGACAGCCTGGCATTTTAATTCCGTGCCGCTGCCAGGAGTCAGTCCGGCCTTGGAAACATCAGCAGCAGCGCCGGAAAAGAGACTCAGTGAAACTTTCGGCTGGCGGCTGCCTCAGCCGTCCCACCCTTTTCCTGCCCCCCCTCCCCCCCCCCCCCCCCCCCCCCCCCAACTTCGGCCCCCCACCCCCCACCCCCACCCCCTCGCGGCCTTATACCACCACCTCCTACTTCCATTTCCAACACAATTGGTTTCAGTTGCAGTTGTTTTGTTGTTGTGTTTTTGCGGCTTCAATTATCCGCACTCTTCTCTTCTCCAAAGCGCGTATGAGTACCACTTAAAACCACGCATTATAACAAGTATCTGTCAAGTGTGTCGCGGTTGTGCGTGCCAGTATGTGCGTGTGTGTGTGTGTGTGTGTGTGTGTGTGTGTGTGTGTGTGTGTGTGCTGTGCGTGCGTGTTGTGTGTGTGTGTGTGTGTGGGGGGCATGCGTGACGACGTGTTTGAAAAGCGGGGGGGGGTCCTACGGGGTGCAATGGGGGGTGGGGGGTGGGGCACTTGTTCCATGCCTGTTTTGACACCGTGAACGGACTAATAAGGCTTGTGAACTGTGTTGGCGATTTTGGATCAATCCAGTGTTGCTTTACGTCCACAGAGACTATAAGGGACGGGGAACCCAGGACGGCCAACTCGACTTTCACACAGCTCCTGAACTCTGTGGCGATTTCCGTGGCTTACAGCCTGAAATATTCATGTCCAGGTGGTGACTCATTTCTTTGACTGATAACGTAGTCTCCATACCCGCAACTTGTGTGCATCGATCAAAGAGATAGAGAGCGAGCGAGAGGAGAGGAGGAGGGGGGGGGGGGGGGGGGAGGAGAAGAAAAAAAAAGTCAATGAGTAAACTTTAGTTCAAGAGGCTAGTGTAAGTAGAGGAACACAGAATCTTTCTTCATTCATCCAAGAGAGAGAGAAGGGGCGGGGGGGGAGGGGGGGATAAAGGGGCAGTGCCCGTGTGTGTGTGTGTGTGTGTGGGGTGTGTGTGTGTGTGGGGTGTGTGTGGTGGTGTGTGTGTGGTGAGGTGTGTGTGTGGTGTGTAAGGGAGAACGAGGAGAGAGAGAGAGAGAGAGAGAGAAGAGAGGGAGAGAGAGAGAGGAAAAGAGAGGAGAGTGGGGAGAGAAGAAGGGGTGGAGAAGGGGGAGTGACAGTCCAGGTGGTGATCATTCGATGATAAGAGTCCATAGAACTGTGTGTGCATGTCAAGAGATAGAGAGCGAGGAGAGAGAGAGAGAGAGAAAAAGTCAGAGAAATTTAGTTAGAGGCAGGAGAGAGGACACAGAATCTTTCTTATTCATCAAGAGAGAGAGAAGGGCGGGGAGGGGATATGGCAGTGAGTTTGGGGTGTGTGTGTGTGTGTGTGTGTGTGAGTGTGTGAGAGAGAGTGTGAGAGAGTGTTGTGTGTGTTGTGTGTAAGAGAGAGAGAGAGGAGAGAGAAGAGAGAGAGAGAGAGGAGAGAGAGAGAAGAGAGAGGTGTGTGTGTGTAGGGGAGAGAGAGAGAGAGAGAGAGAGAGAGAGAGAGAGAAAGAAGGAGAGAGAGTGTGTGTGTGTGATGAGAGGAGAGAGAGAGTGGAGAGAGAGGAGAGATGAGAGGAAGGAGAGAGTGGGTGTGTGAGAGAGGGGAGAGGAGGAGGAGAGGGGGAGGAGGGGAGAGAGAGAGAGAGGTGTGTGTGTGTGTGTGTGTGTGTGTGTGTGTGTGTGTGTGTGTGTGTGTGTTGTGTATGTATATGTGTTGTGTATGTATGCGTGTGTGTGCGCGCGCGCACGCGCGTGATCGCTGCGTGAGCGAGTGGTGCTTGCGCACCTCAAGTTGATCTCGGCATGTGCAAGCTGTCCTAAGTGTATTTGGCAAGACAATTGGAGTTGGCAGCAGTGGTTAGCATGCCGAGCAAGTCGGCTTCTGTTTGGCCAACCGGCTTTATCCCCCAGGCAACCGATAAGACGGGCGGAGAAAAACAACAGATGCAATAGGCTGCAACAGTTCTTTAATTGTGTTAGTGCGGTAATGTCTGCATGCAGACGCTGCCACTCGAGATTGCAGTCCTGTTTTATGTTTGTTTGGTGCTCTGTTTGCTCCCCTCCCCGCCCCCACCCCGGAAACACGCGCACATATGCACGCACGCACACGCACGCACGCACGCACGCACGCACACACACGCACGCACGCCTACACCTCACGAGCCCCCCCCCCCCCCCCCCTCCAACATACTGAAAAAATGCCTAGCGCCCTCCAAACCCAGACGTAAGTAGAGAATGTATAACAATATACATAAGTATATCATTATGTGTATGTGTGTATAATTTATGTATTATATATACTGTGGACCTGGTTCGAGAGGATTCTAAATCTGGAATCACGATTGAGGAAGATGGAATTTTTCGGGTGATGTTTCAGACTCTGAAGAATTAATGTGTCCGTATCACATGAAGGAAATTTGCTCCTCGTGAAATAACCGAAAATAGATACTATAGAGACAAACGTTTTTGCATCACATACGTGTATTTTGCTATTCTGCTTCCCCTATTTATTTTTCTGTTCCCCTAACCCCTGGCAGAGTTCAGGAACTGTGTGAAAGTCGACGTGGGCGTCCTGGTCTCCCCGTCCCTAATAAGCCTTATGGTCTCTGTGGACGCCGTAAAGCAACATTGAGCTCGAACTCAGTCTCTTCAGAGCTCAGTCGCTGTGTGAAAGTCGAAGTGGCCGTCCTGGGCTCCCCGTCCCCACTAAGCCTTATGGTCTCTGTGGACGTAAAGCACCATGAAAGATGAAGACTCCCTGGCCTTCTCTCCCTGGCTGCTTTTATTGTTTTGTGTTTGTGTGTTTTTTGGTTTTGGTTTCAGTTCCAAGCAGGTTCGTGGTTCAAACGTTAATAGTTGAAGGTTGAGAGCCCTTAGCATCTGCCAGGGTTAACTGCATGATGCTAATTGAATTAGGTCGAGCCTCTTCAGCCCGGGCGTTTGGCAGGGAGAGGGTAACGAGCTTCAAGGGCTTTCCCTGCCTGTCTGTGACTGGACGCTAAGTTATTGCGGCGTTAACAAGCGGGGCAGAGCTTACGTCACGCTGAAAACGTCAGATTGGGCCTTTGGTTTGTCTGTGCCGAGGCTGTTCCTGTAACTACATCACCAGAGGTCGTTTTCGGAATTTTTGTTGTTGTTGTTGTTTTGTCTACAACGGTATTGGAACAACTGAAACAAAAACCAACAACTGAAAACAGCCATGAATGAAATTAAGTTTTTGTTTTGTTGCGTGCTTGCTTGCTTGCTTGCGCGCTGCGTGCGGTGTGTGTGTGTGTGTGTGTGTGTGTGTGTGTGTGTGTGGTGTGTGTGTGTGTGTGTGTGTGTGTGTGTGTGTGTGTGTGTGCGTGCGGCGTGTGCGTGCGTGCGTGCGTGCGGGCGTGCTTTCAGTCGTAGTCAGTGGGGAGGGGGCCGGGTCAGTCGGTGATGGTGAAGTGATGCTTAATGTCCTCAGATGTCGGCTGACATATTCGGGACAAGTTGTGTTCAAAAGCACGGTTCAAACCGAAGCACGGTTCAATAATTCTTTACGTCCACGGAAACCAGAAGGCTCGTTAGGACGGACAGCTCAGGACGGCCACCTCGACTCTCACACAGCTCCTGAACTATGACCGGGTCAGTCGTGACTGTTCGGTCTGTTATACCATCACGGTTTCTACTGCCTGTGGGTGTCATAGTCAAACTGCCAGTGTCTCTGCGGCTCGGTCTGTCCTTCCCTACCAGATATTTATTACCGTGGCCTCTCGAATTTGCCTAGAGCACGTGACACTCGACTACCCAGTTAGTGTGTCACTGAATGCGTGCACGGACCTACAGTATAGTCCAAGGTGTGTGTGTGTGTGTGTATACTAGTAGTCATGGACTTATATATCTACAGGTCCATGAGTACAGTAGTAGCCGAGAGAGCCGAGAGGTGCCGGAAGGGGCGAGGCCGGGGGAGGGGGTCGACGTTCATGACAGCTAATCGGATGGGAGCCGGGTTTCCTCACATCTCGCGGGAGACCGGCAGGTAAACCCGACACCGTCAGCAGGGCGGAAAGAAAACAGCCTCGACCGAGTCCAAGGCGGCAGGGAAAGCCGCACTGTCAGTAGCGGCCGTGAAGAATTTGGCGGGACGTTGTCAGCGGCGTACAAATAGCTGTGAAAAGAAGTAGCAGGCTAGACGTGTGGAGCTTTTGACGAGGGTCTGGGCGGTGTAGTGGGAAAGACAACGTGTGAAAGTGATCCTGAACTGTATGAATCACCGGTGTGCAAACAAATAGCTCAAGGCTCTCGTGACTGACTCGGCTGCCAGCGGCTGAGTAATCGCCCTTCCGTAGGGTATAATAACCGTGAAAAAAATCTCATAGCCTATTCCCGTCCCTAATAAGCCTTATGACGGTTTCCGACTGTGGACGACGGTAAAGCACCGTGAAAGAAGACATAGCCTAGCCTGTTCCGGCAGAGCTCAGGCGGAGCTGTGTGAAAGTCGAGGTAGCCGTCCTGGGCCCCTCATCCCTTAGTAATATATGCCTGATCTCCCGCAAACAACAACACGCTGAAAACACACACACAACAACAGCAACACGACAGAACGAACCGCCACGGCTGTACCCGTCACTAGGCCTGGGGGACCGGGAATAGATATCATTGCAAGGGGCCTTGTAGCCGGTGTAATTAGTGTCTGAATGGCATCAACCAAAGCCCGTCTATTTTAAAATAGACGGGCTTTGGCATCAACTGATGCAGGCACATTCTGACAGCCACGAACACTGCAAAATCAGTTTGCACGCAGAATCTGACCGGGCTCCTCAGTGGCCGTGAACCTCTTAGTCGAGTCGTACGGAGGAACAAAACCGAACAGCAACGCCCCAGTAAATGACCGGCCAGGCGCCAGGTCAGTGCATTTGTTGTTGATGGGGTTTTTTTGCATGATAAATACGGCACCAATATCAGTATTGTACGTCGCTTCTCTCAGCTTCTCTAGTCGTCACCACGCACAGAACAAGGCAGGCTGGACTTGGTGTTTGAAGCGGGTCAAGGTGAATCGTACGGCAGACAGCAAGCACGCAGGAAACTGTTAAAACTCCTGGCATCTTTGTTACGAGAAGATGGGGAGCTTTATGTCAGTCTTGTTTCTCCATAGCCGGCCTCTCACGCCATCCACGTGCATTTATTATGAACATAGCGCGCGCCAAGTTGTGACGCCGCCAGCTGTTTGATGTGCCGCTCGCGCGTTCTCGCTTCTCATTATGCTCGCTCCAGGGCCGCCCGTACTTTCAGTGCGGATGGTGCGTTTTGAGATCTGTGCTATCTGAGAACAGGCGGTGCCGCTTTGAGAATCAACTCCGCAAGGGCCTAAACGGGGCGATATTTTGTCATTTCCGCATCGTTTTGCACATTCTGGAACCATCTGGCACCTTTCCACTCCCATGCTCTGACACATTCGTGCGTGAGAAGGTTTTGCTGACCTCGTTGTTACGTGTGTGCCGGCATTTCGCTGTACGCCCGGAGTTGCCGCCACTTCGTGAACCACTGACTGCCGAAGCTGGAGATCAATGTCAGGGGAAGCAACCACCGCCCGATTTGAATTGATTAATTCCTAACTTGTTTGTCGAGGAGGAGCCCATGCTTTCGATGTTGTTGGATCGGAGCTGCGGGAGAGGTTCTGTGCGTTGTGTGAGAGATTGTGGGATTTGAAAGAAAAGCAAGCACGTCACCAACAGCCTAAGCGTAGAGCGCCGGCGAAGTGTCGTCTGCTCATGCAGTGATCGGTGCGGCCGGTGACACAAACCGTGGCGTGTGTCGGTGTGTGTTAGTGTGTGTACTCGGAGTGACTCGCTGTGTGCGGAAAGCCGAAGCTGTACGGGGTCCAACTCTAAGCAGTCACCATGAGCCGGACGCCAGTGAAAAAAGTGCCAATACACTTACAGGTGAGTCAGTTAGTCTTGTCCACTGAGTGTAAATACTGAAACACAGCCCTGTTCCCCAACATCCACTTGTAACTGAAACTACTGGCCTTTAGACAGCAGCAGGTGTTTGGCATAATTGTTGCGTAGGTCAGCGCCAGCGCGGCGTTTTCGCTGTGCTGTGTGCTATATTTATGAATGATCGTCGCCTCATCGAGTGTGAATGACCCAGTAAATACTCGCGTCGTGTGTGAGACCTCGGACGTTCGTTTGTAACCGAGCATGCACCGAAATAAACGAGCGTTCGTCGAGGGTGTTGGTGTTTCCAGTTCCTCATTTTGACTGGTTTTGCGCGTTAGTGCGTAGTACCAGTAGACTGCTGTCGGCGGGTGTATTGATCTGCCGGAGTGGCGTTGTAGTTGCTGTTGCTCAGTGTTGCTGCCCTGCTGTACGGCGTCAGTTTTGTGTGGTTGTCTTGTGGTGCAGTGGATGAACTGCTTTTTATGACTGCAGAGCCCTTTCAAGTGCAGGATGCCATTGACTGGATCATGCTGACTTGGCCTGCATAGGGAACTACTAGTTGAATCTTTGCCGGCTGATTATAATAATCAATTCTCGGCTGTTTGCGGCATCCTGAGTGTATGCAGACTACGTCATGGTCGTCGAGAGAGAGAGCGAGCTTGGATTTTAACATCCCAGCGTCAACCGCATAGGCCGTGAAAAGAGCGGTGCATAAAATATACACAATATTCACATAATCCATAAGGTGAACGCATAGGTTTATACTATCGCCCATCCACGTGAGGGCAGACTGAAAAGGTTTACTTAAAGAAGGTGATATTCCCCTCCTTTTGCACACATGTGTTTAATACACACCGTCCTTCACATCACACACAGTACAACCTCATCTCACCTTCTTCCCCCCCCCCCCCCCTCAACACACACACACGTTATCACAAACACACGCGCACGCATGCACTGACACGCCATATATATTTCACACACACAAACACAAACACACACAGAGTATATATTTTAACCAACACCACCACACGTGCTTCGCTTCATTCGGCCGATTCAGTTGGGGTGGGGTTGAGGGGGAACAACTCCCTTCCCTGTGCATTGCAAGTAACTGAGCGTGTTGTCAGGAAATTGGATAGATTTCGGCAACTGGGCAACCCTTTCACTTTCAGTTTGGCATTCTTGATAAGTATGCACTGACTCACTCGCCGACTGCACGAGACTTTTGCGAGGGTGGAACCTAAACTGGGAAGCGAGTGCTCAGTGAACTCCGAGCACAGTACTGGAACTTAGGGGTCAGTGTTATCGGCCTGAAAAGCAATAATTCTGCAATCAGCTCTGAACTGTTGGCGCCCACAGTAGGCTGTTCAAGTGGAAAAGTAATGGCCAGTTTGAACTTTTTACTGCCGCACGCAGCTGTGTGTGTGTGTGGGGGGGGGGGGGGGGCGAATCCTTGCGGCTTGTCCTATTTTTTCAATGTCTTGAGATGCTGGGGGGGGGGGGGGGGGGCTTTAACCTTTTTGTGTGTGTCACGTGTGTGAACAACTTTTCCAGATTTCACCCAGGTTTGAAGCTCTCCAGCCCTCAGGGCCGTTTTGCCGAATCAGAGACAAGTTCAGTCGAAGCTGGTGAGTGAAGCCGTACCGACGTGTTCACACCCAACCTGCCACTAACGACTGATCGCGGTGTAGATCTGCGTGGAAAGGCGCCTTTAACTGCCGGCTTTTCCTGGAGTTAAAGGATTAGCTCTTTCCAGTTGTTGGGTTTGGTTGGTTCCAATGGCGGTGCTGCGTGCCGGATTAGATGGCGATTAGGAATGCTTCAGGGAGCACTGACGGCTCTGCGGTTGTTGCTGGGGACGGCTAATGGCAATCCCGGCACCGCGTGTGTATACAAACCAGATTACAAGCAGAACTTCTCATAATCTCCTGCCTGGGAGTTTCGCTCGTTTTGTTTGTTTGTTTGTTGGTGCTTCAATTGCGGTACATACGTACTAACATTGCGGTACATACGTACTAACGTAGCAGTTGTGCGTACAGGCTCTCTGAAGTAAGACATTAGAATGTTATTCTCGTCATATAATTTTTTTAATTTTGTTTTTATTTGCGGAGGTTGGGGCGACCCTGCACACGATTCATTCAGCATCATTACTCGCACCCATAAAGGGGTACAACTCTGTTAGTGCTGCCCAAAAAGAGCCATTCACACACAGATACACGCACGAACAGGCAGAGTAATTAATAGATTTAGGGCGTCACCGATTTCTTCTTCTTCTTCTTCTACTTTAGCAGTAGTTAGTTGTAGTCTTGTACAGTTGTACATCGCGCTAGTCGTGTGTAATCGACATATACATGTCTGACGTTCAAAGAAAGCCGACTCCAGCTGAAAGCTGGGCAAAACAACCCGCCGTTCCCTCCATCCGTCCACCCCCACCGCACCTCCACCACCACTGCCACCACCACCACCACCACCACCACCACCGAAAAACAGAATAGCAAGAACCAAGGGAGAAGAGAGCAACAGCAACAACTGTAACTTCTATCCGTGGGCTTCACCCCATGGTTCTGTGTAGATATATAGGTCCATGGTTCTGTCAGTATCACCAAAGACTCTTTTCCTTTCCGGAGGGGAAAGTCTTTGGTAGCACAGACCCGGAGTCGATGTTGCGTTCAGTGGCCCGTGCGGGGTTATTGTGAAAGGGGGCGGGGCGGGGCGGGGCGGGGCAGTCCTGCAGGCTAACTCGCAATCCATTGTTAGCCCTCCAACGTAAACTTCACAGTCGATTTACTGAGCTGGGAAAGCTAAAGGTTCACTACTCACTTACACGCAACGAAACTTGGAGACGTTAGAAACGTTGACTTATAACGGAAAGAGCTGAATTAGTTATGGACAGTGCTTGTGTGTTTGTGTGTGTGTGTGTGTGTGTGTGTGTGTGTGTGTGTGTGAGAGAGAGAGAGAGAGAGAGAGAGAGAGAGAGAGAGAGAGAGAGAGAGTGTGTGTTGGTTGTTCATGCTCAGTCAAACGTGTAGTCTGTAGATTACATGGGGGAAAAGAAAAGAAAAGAAAAAAAGGGGGGGGGGGGGGGGGGGGGGACGACAGCAGAAACGAATGAAGACTGCGTCCCCATGCAAGCAATAGCCTGAAAAAAAAGGAAAGAAAAAAAAGAAAAAGTGAAAATTCACCAAGAGGCAGAAGGGAACATATTTTGCCGACTGTAATTCTGTTTCTAATTTCTGTGTTATGGTCCTTCTGACATGCTCTGGACGTTTACACTGGTAGTACCTCTTGTGCACCATTGTGCTAGTTGTGTATAATTACATTACTTGCGCGTGAAAGATTGAACACGGTGGAAGTAAGAACTATTCAGTAGCTTGAATAATGAAAGCCCTTCTGTGTTGTAATCCCGCCTTTCACACGATTACTGGTTCTGGTAGTTAACGTGTTAGACCACCCGGGAAATCCCGCAACCGGGGTGCGATCCTGAAACCAGGGTGCTCAGTAGGACTGGTACACAGTGTGACTGGTACACGGTAGGACTTGAACACAACGGGGATTGCTGTTAGTTTCATAAAAAAATCTGAAACAAGTATGACTGCTAGCATTCTAAAACAAGATCAAAACACATCAAAGGTTGAAAAGAACGCTCTTTATTAGGACAAGACAAAAGCAGCAAATTCAAACATTCTTCCAAACACTGGACAGTAAAACAACATAGCTCCACCAAAAACAGAAAAGCTTTTCACGTAATTTTTTCATCGTTTTTGACCTTTCAGCTGTTGTTTATATGTCGTTTTGTAGCTTGACAAAGGGGATTACCCCGAAAATTGGCTGGTTTTGTCTTGTCCTAATAAATAGCGTTCTTTTGAACCTTCTATGTGTTTGGATCTTGTTTGTTAGTTAGTTAGTTCGTTCCTGGATTGCCACGAACGTCCCGTCATCCGCAGAGGGTCACCTCAGGACGTGGGCGACTGGCAACACAGTGGGACCAGTGAACAACGGGGCTTGTACAACACAGTAGTACCGGTAGCTGAGTACACAATGGGACTTACGGTGCACAGTAGGACCAGTGCACAAAGAAACTACTGATACACAGCTAGTCTCGTGCACGTGCAGTGGGTTGGAATACAACGACCAACCCCATGTGAACCAACCAGCTTCAGTCACTGGGGCAGAAAAATCTGTCGGGAGGCTTCGATTTGTGACTGACTGAATTAAGTACAGGGTTTTTGCATTATCCTGGGCCCGCGATTGCATTCATGTTGACTAAACCGACGTGAATACAATAGGCAGCGGCGTTATTGATTGCAGTTGAGTCCGTGTGTGTGTGCAAAGCTGGTTTGAGTTTTAAAAGCAGCCTGAAAAACAAACAAAAAAACAAACAAACAAAAAAACAGCAAAAGCAAACAAAAAACACATGTATAGTATAATGATTGGAGTACGATCAATTTGTTAGCTGTCCATAATTTAAGTAAAGAATTTATTATTTACGTTACAATAAACTTTAAATCAAGTTTTGAAAGCATAAAACATTAAACACAACAACAACAACGTATTTTGTAAATTATTCAGCGTTTGGCACGTGCATGCCGACGGCCGGCAGTGGCGCTTATATTGTTACAGCGGTTGAAACCTCCATAACACCGAGGAATTTCGTTAACACAAATCTTAGCTCCTCGGGAATTTCAGTCATGTGTGGTGTTTTTAGGCATAGTTCCCCTTTCTCCTTGGCGTGCTGGTTTTCCCAAGCAGCGCTAGCGGGGAATGTATGCTTTTGCTTCCCCCTGTTCTTAGTTTAACAGTTCAAAAGGGGCCGCGCGGAGACCAGAGGGTTAATGTGAACACTCCAGGGTTCCCCATTGAGATGATTTTCTGCACTGCTTTTATCTCGCAGCGGCCAAGCTCATCTGCTTTTATCTTTGCTGCAGCTTGTAGTTGTAGGCGTTGTACGGAAGTCGGTGATGGTTCATGAGAAGTTGTAGGGAAGTTGGTGATGGTTCGTGAGTTTTTATGCACGGCTCTCTTTGATAGTTTATGAACCCGAACAAAGAAAAAAGTACGCAGTGTATCAGTAGCATATGACAGCAACGTTGATCGGGAGCCTGCGCGCGCGTGTGTATGTGTATGTGTGTGTGTGCGCGCGTGTGTGTGCGTTTGTGTGCGAACGCCCCTGTATGTGTACACGCACGTGTGTGTGTGTGTGTCTGCGTGTGCGCCTCTGTGTGTGTGTGTGTGTGTGCGCGCGCGTCAGTCTGTGTGTGTGTGCGTGCATGCGTGTGTGTGTGTGTGTGTGTATAGTTCATGTCAGTGTGTGCATGTGCGTAAGGGTACACGTGTGTGACTGTGTGTGTGTTTTATTAACCAGTAAGTGTTGGCAGTCCGGCGGCGTGAAGTCAGTGTAGCCAGGAAAAAAAGCCACCACTTCTGAACCTCGTCAGGCCGAGGGGTACGCTGCGCTATCATTCCTGGAGCACATTCCAACTGGATTTATTTCATATACAGCGGCACCACTCGCCGCAGCTTCCCCTTTTCTTTTGCTGTCAGTTCTGATGATGAAGATGTCTGCTTCTGTTCGGCCGAATATCCCTGCACTTGTCGCATCGCGGCATCTTCATAATGCGTAAGAGCAACGAGGGCACGTGTTCATTATGAGCCGTGAGAAATGGAAAACCGGGGACTGAAACATAAGTAGAACCAGAACTGGGTTACGTTATCTCAGTATCTTTGCTGGCGTAGAACTAGAAAGGCGTCTCCGTCAAAGAGATGTTTCCAATTATTTTCTTCTGTACTCTTAGCGGCGTATTACTGCGTGTTGACTCAGTCACAGGCACCGTTGATGTACTAGGTAATTATTTTATGTGCTGATATGATAAGGGGTCTGTGGTGCTTTGGAGGAACCAGAGATCGAGAGGGCGTTGCAGAGAGAGGGAAGCTCAGAACTCTATTGACTGAAACTCGGAACCTTGCTACGATCAAACAGCAAAACAAACAAGACAAAAGCAGAGAGAGAGAGAGAGGCATTAATGACAACAACAACAACAAAAATCAGCTACAGAGAGAGAGAGAGAGAGAGAGAGAGAGAGAGAGAGAGAGAGAGAGAGAAGAGAGAGAGAGAGGGAGGGGGGGGGGGGGGGGGGGGGGGGGGTCCTGAGGAACACTGGTGTGGACGTGTGTGCATAATGAAACGTATGAGACGGATTACGTGCGTGCACTTTTCTTCTAATCACTCCTCGCTTGCATTTGCAACACACTGGCTACTCAGGCAATATATAAGATATATTCCTAAATGTAGCAGCCTGATACACACAAATCCAGTATAACCTGCAGAGCAGGTCAGTATCAGTGTTTACTGCAGGCAGGCAGACAGCGTGTGCCTTTCAGCTACCTTTGGACTGACCAGGCCAGGAGTGCGATGATGGAGGGCCGGCGGGAGGGATGACGGATGATGGCACGGCATCATCACGAGTGCTCAGTAGTGTCACTGGTGTCAGGAGGGAGTAGTGGTAATGGGGTAATAACTCGGTGTTTAGCACCGGCACAAGGCGCATATTATGTCGAGGTCAAGACTTCAAACATGACATCACGAGAGTACTAAGACTTCAAACATGACATCATACGACAGACTTGAAGAGATGTGGCAAAGACGTCATAATTATGACGTATTAAGCCAAGTCTTAAGGGCAGGGGAAGGGTTAAGAAAAGATTTATAAACTTACCGTCTTTACTCCCACCCAGTAAGCAGTCTGTACTCTGACCCAGTAAACCTGCCAGTCTTCTCTTCGCTATGCACAGCTCTCCTCCACTGAAAGGTCTATCGTTACTCTTTCAATACTAAGTTCAGAGCTGTTCTGTTTGACCAATTTTGGTACTCTTTGGCATGGACAGCCTGTAAGTATAAAGAATAGTATTCCCTCAACGGCAAGTCCAGGCTTTGCGGTATGGGCTTGACCTCGGCTGTAAGCTGCAAATCAGCAGGGCACTGTCACTGTTAGTCGATGCGAGATTGCTCGTGACTTGACCTCACGTTGACAAAGCGGCGATGACGTGCAGTATGTGAATTGTTGGGCCGATGGGAGAGACAGATGACAGCTGATGAAACGCCGAGTGCGGCTCTCAAGGTTTCAAGGTTTTATTGAGCTTTTTGCCCCTGGGGACTAGAAAGCAAAGTTACATTCACACAGTAATAATAATAATAATAATGTACATTTATCATGCGCTCATCAACGCCCTGAGCTTTCACATGATACATATTAACCTAAATATGATATTCTATACACACGTAGAGCATAATTATTATTTTTTAAACGCACTACACACACACACACACACACACACACACACACACACACACACACACACACACACACACACACACACACACACACACACACACACACACACACACACACACACACACTGACTGTAGCAGAAACTGGGTACTGATATTAGTTAGGATGGAAATACTAAAAATGGATGGAAATGGCTTTAAAAGATGACAGGGTTGAGCAGTGTCTAAAGTCTTGTGGGAGTGAATTCCAAATGTGGGGTCCAAAGCAAGAGAAGGTGCGAATACATTCCTTATTTATAAACAAATACACTCTGTAGATTGTCGTGGTAATCGACGGGTGGACAGTGACGGCTGTTGGGGCTAAGGTTAGTTAGTTAGTCGGTGCTTTCGGAGCGCAGTCAACCACATAGGGTTATGATCATCAGAGTTGGGGCTAATGCAGTCCCGTTACCCGTCAGTAGTTAGTTCTGACAATGTACCTGTAGGTAATGAATGGACTTTGTAGGTAATTCGTCTTGGGGTGGCGAACGCTTTGTACTTTTACTCTTAGACATGTCAGCGTTGGAACCCCACTCAGCCTCAGTTCCTGTCCTTCCGCGCCCCGTGCCTCCCTAACGGTTGGCACCGTGAGAATGGCACGACCAGTGGACCATCTCTGTTTACCTGCCCAGTGGACCTTCTGTGTTTTTCTGCCCAGTTCCTGTGATTGGCTTTGCGACAATGTACGAAAGGCATTGACCATTGCTACGCCAAGGTACCGATACACGAAGAAGACTATTTAACTTAAGTTTATGCATTTTAGCCGATCAATAAAATAAAATAAAATTTTTTTTTAAAGCGCCTAGTCGAGACTGCGGTTTTACACGACTTGGTGCTTAGCAGACCGCGCTGCTGTACCTGTGTCCGTTCACTGTGATTAACTTGTTTCACTGTACAGAGAGCACCTGGACACCAAGACTGAAGTTACCCACACACCGACTGGACAGTGGGTGTAATGCGATTAGCTGGTCCAGTTGATGTACGATAACACTGCAGCCCTAGCACTCACAACTGTCACAGCTTCTCCCCGCTGAGGAAGGCAGGATGGCCAGTAAACGGTGCTTTTAACTTGGAGTTAATCACTCTCATCACTGACGGTGCAGCTTGACAACTGTACTACT
Organism: Alviniconcha marisindica; assembly: GCA_018857735.1. Classification (NCBI taxonomy): domain Eukaryota; kingdom Metazoa; phylum Mollusca; class Gastropoda; family Provannidae; genus Alviniconcha; species Alviniconcha marisindica. Next base: position 391,305 of record JABMCL010002064.1, read on the forward strand.
TTCCCGTTGTGTGGGTTTCACGCAGTTTTGCAGAAAGACTACCTCGTAACTCTAGTTTGTGTGCAGTGTTGCTGGGTTGATTTCTCTGGTATTTAATCGTTTTTGAGAATTTGACTAGTAAACATGGTGCTTAACGTCCTCAAAAACCATAAGGCTTATTAGGGACGGCTTTGTCTCTAGTCTTAGACTTGTCAGTCGTATCTGAACAACAACACACAAACCGTATAATTTATCCATGAATGCACATGCCACTGCATCGGATTAAAACAACAACAGCAACAAAATAAACAATGTGTCTTAAGTAACAACAACACGAACTGTAAATCTTTGAATGCACATGCCACAACATCGGATTAAGACAACAGCAACAATACAAGAACAGACTAAAGAAGCCCCACCGGTTACGGACTTTAACAACGCGTTTTACTATTTTTAGAACTCAGAAAGAAGTCCACAGGCACAGCAAACGTTAACACGAAGCGCAGCTTTCCTTTCAAACAGTGCTTACTCATCTGTCAAAAAGACTGACCACCGAGTACAGCTACAAGGTGTCAGGGTCCTGGCAGGTGCTTACAAGTACTTACAAATTGAATTTGCCAAGTAAGGCCTTACATGCCCTTATATTTGCATCACGGTCCTTACAAGTCTAGCTAATACTAAAAATGCACATGGGTATATAAAAGCCTCTGATTTTTCCAAGTCAGCGACACTGGATGGTTCCACACATTTACTGAATTTTGAAATCATTTGGACATAGGGTGAGATGATGTCTGAAGCAGACGATGCTTTCCTCCATGTCCGTTTAGATCACGTGCAGCCGAAATCAGGGTCGCAGTATTACGCGATAACTTCCCCGCGTCAGCCAGTTGGCTGCAAAATCTGAACTGTGCAAGAACCTGAGCTAACAGCAAAGATGCCGAGAAGAAGTTTGTGCCAAGACCACTGGCTAAAGGACATTGCATACCAGGAGTGGGTTCTAAAAGATAAGCTGCACGAACACTACATATTGGTCCTTGCAAGTCCTTATAAGGTCCGTATTTGGCTCTAGTCCAAGTCCCTGGGAACCATGATTGCTAGTATAGAGAGTGAATAGCACGCGCAGCTATGATGCCAGCCAGTCGCTAGACCCCAGGACGTGTGTGTGTGTTGACTAACGGAGCAAACAAGAAAGCCAGCCCCGTACGAAATACTCGTTT
>JABMCL010002064.1:397500-420000 GCA_018857735.1 Alviniconcha marisindica
GAGTTCGCTAGTTTCTAACTGTTCTGTGTAGGGGGGGGGGTAATCTGGCACTCCCAACTGTCAGAGGTCTTGACCATCTGGGCTTTGGTCTTGACAAAACCTGGACCACTGCAGGAGAGAGGCTGGAAGTGTCTGTTTGGGTTACTAATTGCTTTGGCAAGCTGGAACCCATTTCACCCTCCCTGGGTTGTAAACTGTCCCTTCCCTTTCCCATCTGACCAAGGAGGGCTGCAGACCATGTATATTATCAACACAGGGTCCTGTGTCTCAAAAGACCGCTTTGACCTTTGGGTGAGTTTTCTCTCACCAAAACCAAAGCCCGTCTATTTTAAAATAGGCGGGCGTTGACCAAAACACAACAGCGACAGGTCTCCAGGTCTCTCAGCGGCAAGAGATCGAGAGCACTTTTGGATTCGGCTGCAGCCACCTTTTCGGGTCGCTTGCCAGAGGGGCGGAGCTTAGGGCTGGAAGCGGTGCGTTGTGGAGTGGTCTATTGCTTCCCTTGCTGGTACCGATTCCGTCCCTTCAACCTTTGCGCAGTGCACTACCGTCGTCGCGTGTTACTGGCAGGGCACAGTAAGTATATATATGTATAACTAACAGCAGACAAGGTCGGCAGAGGAGACTGGACTATGATAAAAACTGGACTATGAATATATATATATGTTAATACCGGCAACTCTAAAGTGGCCTACTACCCTCAGATACCCCCAACGGTCGAATGGGTGTGAAGTAGTACAGAAATCTCTCTCTTTCTCTCTGTTGCTCTGTCTCTCTGTCCTTGTTTGTCTCCGTCTGTCTGTTTCTCTCCCACCCCATTCTCTCGCATTCTCTCACGCCCCCCCCCCTTCTCTCTACGCCCCCCTCTCTCTCTCAGGCTCAGTTGCGCTGCGACTACATTAAAATTCAGACTACACTGTAATATACGCGCATGTCGTTAGGTACATTTGCAAGGATTGTTTTGTGATCCAGATTACTCCAGTTCCGGGGGCTGTGTGGAAGGGCTGGGCCAGAGCTGTGGTGGGGTGGTGGAGGGTCAGGCGATGTGTGCCACTGTACCTGAACTTGAGGCAAGGACAAAAGAGGTTAATATATCTTTCTCCTCGTCCCCCGCCCTCGTCCTCCTTATTTTGACGTTGTCAAAATCCCTTATATCTACCAGTATTGTAGTAATCAGAGTTTTGTCTCCAAGCGTCTGTTTTGGCCTGGGTGAGCTCAAACGGAGAGAGACAGAGAGAGAGACAGAGAGAGACAGAGGGGGGCGGGTTACCCGCCGGGTTACCCGCCCACCCACCTGCTGTTGACAAAGATGGCACTGGGCGTGAGGAATGTGCACACCATGCAGTCACATGTGTTTCCAGACTCTCAGCCCCAACAGGTTGTTGTTGTCGTCGCATGCCAGTGTGGGTCAGGGCTATGGTACAGCACTAGCCTACTGGGCTATTTCGGGACCAGCTGCAGTGTGTGCGGCCCGCCACAATCAAGAGCTTTCAGGTTGTTATCTGCGCTACTTGCTGTGCACAGGAAGTTGTTTTAACGTTGATTGGAGCCGTAAGAGAACTTCCATATATATATATTTCGCTGTCAGTGCACGGTGTCTTGTATGGGGGGGGGGGGGGGGGAATGAAGAGTCTTTGGTTGTGTAAACAGAGTCGCGACCGAACCGTAACCGAAACGCTGTTGCCTCTTCTCTGTCTGGGTCCACACTCCTTCCCTTTGCCCTTCCCACCTCCCATTTCCTTCCCCACACCCTTCTCTCTCTCTCTCTCTTTGAAAATCTATTGTTAGAATTTTAGCCTACCCACTACATCATACGTTTGCTATTTTGAGCGTCTCATATATAAGTTTACTTGTTTGACGCTCAAGGAAATAATTATTGTCATTGTATGCTGGTATGCTTTCATTAATAAACCTGTTTCAGCCAAGAGGGTCTTGTTGAAGTGGCAGTGTTGTATCGAGAGTTTTGTTGTGTTTCTTTTTGTGACCAGTGAGAGCTGGATCGGTTGGTTGGTTGTCTTCGATAAACTAGTGGTTGTCCCGTGTTTTACACCGAATGTGTTTTAAGAACCTGTTGTCAGCATGGCTCTCAGTGTGTGTGGGTGTAGTTGGGATGGGCATGAGAACAATGTATTATATCTATGTTTAAATGGTAACAGATAGTGTGAAACAAAAACAAACACCACATGCTCAGCTTATTGCGGCGTCAACGCGTTCATTTTCGATTTGCCTGCTTTGAAACAAATCCGGGTCTGAGTCAGAAGTATAATATGTAGCCTATACGACCTTAGTTTCAACACAGTTTATATAAATAGCGCAAACAGTCAACAGACATGCTAGTCAGACGAAGACCTGATCAAAACGATAACCTGATTTCTTTAGACTATTATTGTGACACATTTTGGCGGCTAATTTTCTGTCTGTCTGTCCCATTCCCACACTACTACTTGGTTCTTAATGTCCTCGGATGTCAGATGAATTCCCACACACCCACCCACCCACCCACCCACACACCCACCCACACACGCACGCACAGGCTAATGATACTAGAAATAACTTAATTGAACTATTTCAGTAGTGCCGCCCGACCTGGTGTAGTTTGGAGTATTGCTTTCATGGACCTATACAGAAAGGTATAAAATTACGATTGAGCCTCCGTATGTACTGGGCGTAAAACACCAAGTCACCTACTTACTTGCTTCGTATGTAGAACAAAGTGTGAATAACACCCTGTCGTGTATGAATCAACTCCACTTTTGTGACCTCCAGCCACTAACCACGCGTTGAGCTCTGCCGCGTTTGTGTACAGCGGGTTTCTGTTTCATGCCTGCTTTCATTGGTTTGTTTGATAGACAGTTGTAGATAAGGCACGATGGTTAGGTGTGTTCTTCGACAGAGCTCAGGAGCGGCTGTGTGAAAGTCGAGGTAGCCGTCACGGGCTCCATGTCCTTAATGGTTCTTACGGCCTCTGTGGACGTAAAGCAACATTGAACGTGTTCTTGGACAAGCCGAGTTGATGGGGTGATCATTTCGCGTCAGTTTTGTTGTTGTTGTTGGTTTAAACAAAATTTTATTCATTCATCGTAATCATAAGCTCAACAAATAAGTACAGGAAACACAAAAGCAATATGCTTATTTGAGTGTTACCTATAGATAAAATGTTGTTGTTGTTGTTGTTGTTGTGTGTGTGTGTGTGTGTGTGTGTGTGTGTGTGTGTGTGTGTGTGTGTGTGTGTGTGTGTGTGTGTATGTGTAAGGGTACCTATGTGATGTCGCCCTACTGGTTGACTGGGCGTAAAACAGCAAGTTACTTACTTATTTATGTGATGCTCGTCCCAAGGGCTCCGACCGGCAAAACCGGAAAGCAAGACTGCCACAACCAGAACACTAGACATGATATTAAAGTGGCGGGGAGTCAGCCAGTGCCAGGAAACGTGTGTCCTTTGCATCTTGCTCTTTGCAACCATTGTGGGGAAGAAAGTCGCAAAGACAGTGTCCGCAGAAACAACTACTGATTAAAAAAAAATTAAATAAATTGAAGCAAAAAAATATCATCCATCTCACGCAGCGAGAACCCAGCACCAACTCCCTGTTCACACAGTGCTTTTTTTTTCTTTCTTTCTTTTTAATGCTTAATGTCAACAGAGGCCACATACGGATTATTAGGGATGGAGGACAGTTTGGGGGGTGGGGGTACCTGTGAACAGCTCGTCCCTGTGCTCCGACCCGTGAAGACCGAAGGGACTGTCAGCCATCGCCAGAGCAATCAAGGTTAAAGGGGTGGGGGACCCCGCCATCATAACCATAGTTCAGGAGCTGTGTGAGAGTCGAGGTGGCCGTCCTGGGTGGTCCGTCCTAACGAGCCTTCTGGTTTCCGTGGACGTAAAGTTATATTGAACCATGCTTCGGCATTGGTCTCAGCTTGTCCCTAATATGTCAGCCGACATCCGAGAACATTAAGCAACACAACAGCAGCAGTAGGACCCCGCCAGTGCGACGCAACTTGTATACTCCGCAGCTTGCTTTCAACAGCTGTGCGGAACAGCGAGTCACAAAGACAGAGTCCGAAGGACCAGCTCTACCTCTCTCTTCAGCTCGCTCTCTTCAAAGATGCCAAACATTTTCTGTCTTTATATTAAGCCTGGAGAAGGTTGGAATCTGTAGTTAAAGCGTGTGTGTGTGTGTGTGTGTGTGTGTGTGTGTGTGTGTGTGTGTGTGTGTGTGTGTGTGTGTGTGTGTGGTTGTTGTTGGGCCTACTCTGTCTCGGTGCATATCACTTGGCTTTGCCGAAAACCATACCGAGTAAAGTAGAAACAGACATGTCCGCTGGTAAACTAAATATCCAGCTCAGCAAGTACTCAACAACAGTGTGTTTAAGCGGTTTTATGGGGGAAGCCGGGGCTTCTTGAAAAGGTCACCTACACGAAGTGTTTCTTGTTCATCCACTTCTGGGATTTTAAGTGTTTACTAGCTCTCCTGCCTTCCCGCTCCTGTCTCTCCTCCCCCTTCCACTCCCTCACTCCCCCCCTTCTCTCTCTCTCTCTCTCTCTCTCTCTCTCTCTCTCTCTCTCTCTCTCTCACACACACACACACACACACACTCTCTCTCTCTCTCTCACCCACTCACTCACTCACACACTAACACACGCACCCTCTTTCTCTTTCTCTCGCACGCGCACACAGACACACGGATACACACACACACACACACTCTCTCTCTCGCAGATGCACAGACAGACAGACAGACGACACACACACACACACACACACATTCTCTCTCTCTCTCTCTCTCTCTCTCTCTCCCTCTCCTCTCTACATCTTCTCTCTCCCTCTCTCTCTTCAACATACACACACACACACACACACACACACACACACACACACACACACACACACACACACACACACACACACACATTCTCTCTCTCCTCTCGCTCTCTCTCTCACTCACTCACTCACTCACACACACACGCATAGACAGCAGACAAGTTTGTTTTTTTTTTTAAATGTACGCACAGGAAGTTGAAAATCAGGCTGCACCACATTTTTGCCTGATGTCTCACTAATTATTTCCCCACCGGCCTACGCAGAGCTGTAGCGTGGCGAGCGGCGCTGCTAGCACCTGGCTGGATGAAGCTGTACAAAAGGACAGCGGGGATTCATGCGTCATAAATTACACCGCTTTACAAAACGTTGGATAGGCATTCTGCCCTGTGGTACTGGGTGCAGATTATGGCCGCCACAGTGTGTCCATAAAGGACGGCCCGCCGTGAAGATAATGGACAGGCGGTCTGGACGAGTGGACGTGAGGTCGCAGTAATCGATCGAAGCACGGCTGTATTGAAGAACGGGTCGCATGGTTATTGTTCCCGCAGTAGTACTGTCCTCCCCCCCCCCCCCCCCCCCCCCCCCCCCCCCCCCCGTGGGGCCTCAACCTCTACGCATACACAGTGTGCGCTCATGACTATATGCATAGAGTAATTTACATACATGTACATACAGTATTGATTAGAGTGGCTTCGTTCCGCTTCATCCGCCATTCAAGTCGAGCGCCCCCACCCCCCTCCCGCAACACACACGTACCTGTCATAATCAATATCCTAAACACCCATTTACCCACCCTCTCTCTAGCTCTCCCTCTCTCTCCCTCTCTGTTTGTCTGTCTGTCTGTCTATCTCTGTCTCTGTCTCTCTGTCTCTGTCTCTGTCTCTGTCTCTCTGTCTCTGTCTCTCTCTCTCTCTCTCTCTCTCTCTCTCTCCTCTCTCTCTCTCTCTCTCTCTCTCTCTCTCAGAGAGGGATTGTTAAAAAGCCGACTTGTGCTTAATTTTTTATCCTTGTGTAGTAAAAGATCCAAATACATGGACGGTTAAAAGGAACGCTAAATGAATACAATACAAAGCATATGCGAATTTTTCCGGGTAAGCCCCTATTTCGAAGCGACAAAACAACAGTCAAACAACGGTTAAACGGTCGGTGATAATGAACGATAAACGGATCTTGTTTAGAACACTGGCAATCATCCTTGTTTCAGATTTCTTGTGTAACTAAGTATTATCATCATCATGATCTCTTGCTTTAGCTGAGGTTGCAGGCGGTTACTGCCTCCCCCCCCCCCCCCCCCCCCCCCCCTTCTGTCTCTTTCACCTTCCCTCCCTTGAAGAAATGGGCCAAGCCGTTGCCTGTGGCACCAGCATTTTTAGTCGCGGTAGCTAAAGCGGCCATGGCGATGGGGAGAATGAGGAACAAGTTGATCGATATTCTGTGCGGAGAGGCTGAGGTCGTGCAGGCAAATCCCTGATACCCAGTCCGCCTTTTTCTTTCCAGCCACAACGAAGCTATCGCTACGTATTGCCAAACAACAACAGGAGCTGACTAAGCGATTTTCTGTTGCACAGTACTTCTTCTTGTTCCTTTGGTCTCTCTCATTGTTTGTCTCTGTTCTGTGTCTTTGTCTCTCACTGTCCTATATGTCTGTCTGTCTGTCTGTCAGTCTGTACGTGTGTGTGTGTGTGTGTGTGTGTGTGTGTGTGTGTGTGTGTGTGTGTGTGTGTGTGTATGTCTCTCTCTCTCACGCGTGCACGCACGCACGCACGCACGCACGCACGCACGCACGCACGCACGCACGCACGCACGCACGCACGCACGCACGCACCACACACACACACACACACACACACACACACACACACACACACTGTAGCTAGAACGGAAAGTGTATATATATGCTTCGCGCATGTTACTATGATTTATGTGCCTGCAGTCCGTTTTTGCTGCCATTGTCCGTGTCTTTCTTGTCAAATCTTCCTTCATTCAGCACCTCAAGTAAAGATGCATACACACAACTTGTTTACTAGTGGGGTTAGTTAACAACAAAAGCAAAAACAACCTGAAACAAAGATGACTGCTAGCGTTCGAAAACAAAATTTAAACACATGAACGGTTGTGTGGTGTATTAAATAAGCGTTCTTCTTAACCTTTGGTGTGTTTGGAGTTAGTTACCGGTTAATAATTTGGCTTTAACGCCCCCAAAACACTTCGTCTGAAGTTCACTTCGTTCATCAGTTACACCTGTCACAATTGCTAAACGTTGCGGGAGGAGGGGGGGGATCGGAAGGCAAGACATTATGCGGTCACAGGTAAACAACAGCTCCCCTTGTTACACAAATGAAATAAAACGACGTGAGTCGGAAGAGGGCATCAGAAAGGGGCAGGAGCGCCCCCCCCACCCTCCCTCCCCTCCCCACCCCACCCACTTTCCCGAAAATACCTGACGGTTATGACTAAGCTGACGGTTTAGTGGTGAGTGATGGCACGATAGGGCGGCAGCACCGGCGTTGGAACTGGCGAGCCCCTTTTTTTTCTCTTTCTTTTCTTTGTTTTTTTCTTCTTCTAGCTCTCTCTATCTCTCCCTCTTACCCGTTGTTTACACCATGTCGGATAGCTGCTGGCGTCTTTAGGCTATTTCATCCAGATAGGACTAGACGGGGATTTGTTGTCGTTTCCACCGAGGACAGGCTTCCCTCTTTGCAAGGCTGCTTTGTTCAGAGCGGAAAGAGTCATTCCGTGAAACCCCTTGACGAATGGCTCAGGATTTGTGATTTCAATCGAGGACAGGCTCCCCGCTTTACCACGTTGCCTCGTTCAGAGCGAAAAGTCATTCCATGGAACCCCTTGACCAGAATGACCTACCTCCACCAACGTGACGCCATCATCACATTCCCCACCTTTTTTTCCCCTTCTTCTGGTTAAAACATCAGAGGGGTTCATCCAGACAGGAAAAGACGGGAACTTATGGCTTCCATCGAGAACAAGCTTTCCCTTTTGCAAAGCTGACCTGTTGACTTGTTCAGAGCGAATTAAAACATCTAACTTCGTGGAACCCTTGATGAACGACTACCCCTATGGACGACCCCCCCCTCCCCCTCCACACACACACACTCCACCCCATCTCCCAGCCTGTTTTTGGGCTGCTTCATCCACATGGACAAGGGTGGGAATTGTTTTTCTACTGAGGACAAGCTTCTTGTTTGCCAGGTTGCCGTATTCAGAGCGAAAAGATACTTAGGCAGATCATGATGAACGATCTTTCCACTGATGAGAGGCTGTTGCAGTCCCCCCACCCCCCTTTGTGTGTGTGTGTGTGTGTGTGTGTGTGTGTGTGTGTGTGTGTGTGTGTGTGTGTGTGTGTGTGTGTGTGAGAGAGAGAGAGAGAGAGAGAGAGAGAGAGAGAGAGAGAGAGAGTCAGTGACAGGCTTAGGCCACAAAATGTCATTCCTGACACAGAGTTTGTGGCTCGTAACGTCAGATCTGTTGCTGTGCTCGTAGAAGACGATGCTCATTAAATGTTTGACGGTTAGGACCTTCTGTTGATGCAGTCACTGCCGAACTTTAGCAACGAACGACGTCAACGGTTACTGAATAGATGGGATTCACGTCAGCATCGAACCGCAATGTTTCATTGCAGAAGCAGTCTTGTCTCTCAGGCGGGCTCGTCTGTCGAAGATGAGACTCAGTCACACTTTCTGCGGTTTCCCTCCTACAAGGTTCGTCTGTTGGCAGCTGATCCGGGAGTTTCAACCGTCGGGTATTCCATTGGAACGGACTGACGTCATAAGAACCAGATAGGACAGCACACGCAGCAGCAGGTTGAGATCTCAAGGTTTTTCCCCACACTGAAATAGAGTCCGAGTCTCTGAAATCTGTGGTTCAGTTTTGCGTCACATCTTAAGGCCAGGTACTCTGTGAGACAAGCTGCTTACCACAGAAGACATCCATCATACTGCAGTCAGTGACCTAGCCTTGACCTTTGTAATGTGATGCATTCCTTCTAAAGTTGAATCTGACTTGTTGTCCACTGGTGTCCTCTCTTCTTCTTTGGACTGTTTTCCTCCTCACTGTCATCGGTGATTTGTCCTGAGGTGACCCTATGCGTTTGACTGGACGTCACAATCCAAAAACCTAACTACCATCAGTCATTGGTTGATTGTGCATTGGTATTGGTAGGTCATTTCTCCATGTCAGGCATCGTGTAGATTGGTAGCATTGTAAACACACGGGCTGTTTATCCCGGCAGGCTTTGAAGATTGATCACTCCTGGCCCTGCAGGTTCACCTGCAAACCGTTCCGTCGGGGGCCGTGGGAAGGAGGAGGTTGGGAGGCGGTTTGGGGGCACCGAGGCATCATTTTAGTTTTGATTTTAGGTTTGGCTCTACTTTGGTGTGTCCAAACTAGCTAGGCTTTTTTTTATGGGGATTGTTACGCTGCGATGCTTAAGCTTAATCTGCTGTCAAGAATTGTTGTTTTGTTGTTGTTGTTGTTGTTGTTGTTGTTGTTGTTGTTGTTGTTGTTGTTGTTGTTGTTGTTGGCTCTTCCTGCACTGAGAGGGGGGCAGCTCCGGCATTGCTGATTTCTCGCGGCGGTGCTGTTGTGTTCAACAAAGGCGAATTATAAAATAAACAAGCCACTGTGGCCATGCTGTTGTTACACGTGATACAAAGTGGTTCACCCGGATTCTATCCAAAGTAAAGAAAACACGTGTTTCACTTTAAGATTTTCGCCACATGGCCGCCATCAGAGCAGTGCCTGTTTGGTCGGGGGACCCGCAGGGGTGAGATCGGCCCGGGGTGAGGTAGACGGAAGGAGGTTGTTGAAACAAAGCCGTATTCTGCCGGCAGACCCCCAGAGGAACTGATTCATCACACAGGGGGAAGCTGCTGTCCCTGGCAACACGCGGTGTGAGGTTGCGGGCTTGGTAAGGTAGCTAAACCCTGTGCGGAAAAAGCGGTGGAGAAAAAGTGGGAATGATTCCGTGGCATGCAGAGGTCCATCTCTCTGAGGTGTTTATTTTTAGAGGCCGTTTTGAAGAGTTCCCACTCAGAGATTCGGCTCGGTTCGGTGCAGTTTAATTGTGCCCCCCCTTTTTTTAAATGCTGAAAGTGTGGTCCCATAAATTAGTGGCAGAACTGCTCTTGGAAGACTTGTGGTGCAGTTGTTCAGTTGGATTAACGATGCAATACTTTATTGTTTTCGAATACTAGAGTGTAATATTCGCTTGACGTTTAGTTTGGTAGAAAGCGGTTGGCAAGTCTGTGGGAAGTAATGGTGAGAGGTTTGGAATCGCTTGGTACAGAAAATGGGAGAACCCATTCGTTGACGAACATCGTGACCTGCAGTGAAACTGAGGACGATCTGAGGCTGCTCAGTGATTGCAACAGCTTTTGACCCCCTAAATTTCCTTTTTTTTAATCATTCATATGCAGTAAAGGCTTAGGTTGAATTATCATTGGTTCTCAGTGTTGTTAGTCCGGCTGTTGCGGAGACTGCAGCTGCGTAGTGGTTGATGGACGTAGGCTTTTGCTGACGCCGGTCATCAGCCATCTCCGGCAGGTCCCACGCCCTTGAGCACCTCAGTGATGCCTTCCTTGGAGAGTTCCGGTGGCAGCGAGGAGCTGTGTGAGCTAGAGAGCAAGAGCTGCTCGTGCAAAGGCTGCATCGACTATTGCTTCGCCCTGGTAAGCCAAACGTTGCTTCTGACTCTCTCTTGTGCCCCATGTATACATACCCCTGTTGGATGAATCGAGCCAGAGAGCAAGACCTGCTCATGGGAGGTCGACTGTTGCTTCGCCCTGGTAAGCCACAAACGTTGCTTCTGACTCTTGTGTTCCATGTGTACTTACCCCTGTTGGATGAATCGAGCCAGAGAGCAAGAGCTGCTCATGCGAGGGTTGCATCGACTGTTGTTTCGCCCTGGTAAGCCACAAACGTTGCTTCTGATTCTTGTGTCCCTGCCCAGTAGGTATACACGTACACTTGCCCCTGTTGGATAAATCGAGCCATAGAGTAAGACCTGCTCGTGCATGGTTGCATCGACTGTTGTTTCGCCCTGGTAAGCCAAATGTTGCTTGAGACTCTTCGCGGTGTCCCAGCCCAGTAGGTATACATGGATACTTACCCCTGTTGGGTGAATCGTGCCGTTCTGATGGTTTCTTTTCTTGAGCTCTTTGTAGTTCAGCTTCATAGACAGTGCCCTCGATGTGACAGTGTCTGATGTTTCGGACGTCGTGGCGATGCAGCGAAAGACGGTTTGCTCCTTTTAGTCTTCAGTCTTGCTAGATACATTGAATCTGCCTTCAGTGACAGTACCACCGGGTTCCCGAACCCCCCCCCCTCCCCCGCCCTCCCCTCCCCCTCCACTTTCCACTTTTCCCATCCTCTCCGGCTCATTCCCTGTTCTTCAGATGCTGGCAGTCTCGTTTCATTGAGTGGTATAAATTTATGAATATAAATACAAGTACATGTAATGCAAGCAAAGATGGTTACTTTTATATATATATACGTGCAAAGATGATTAGATCATTGCCTGCTCCACTGAAATGTAGAGACGCATTTGTGTGTGTGTGTGTGGGGGGGGGGGGGGGGGGGGGGGGGGAGGTGTAGTGTGTATGTTAGAGAGAGAGGGAGTGTGTGTGTGTCTGTCTGTCTGCCTGCCTGCCTGTCTGTCTGTCTGTCTGAGTGCGTGCGTGCGTGCGTCTCCGTGAGCCCGTGTGTATATATTTATTAGTTCACGGAACCGGGTACTTTTAAAATAAAGGCTGCAACAAGCCTAATTGCTATGAAGCCCAGGACTCAGCGTGGAATCACTGACAGCTTCTGACTCTGGCGAAGCAATTAATTTCACGAGGCTCATCGAGGCAGGTGTTGAAAGGTGCTCCAGCCAGGAAGCTTTCATCGGGTCCGACGTTGAGGCGAAGTTTTCGTTGGTGGTGGGAAGAGCGGGGTTTTAATGTTGGTTGCAGCTTTCACCATGCTCCTCTTCACTGATGTCCGACACTTGTGTGAACCATCATTGCTGGGGTCGCTTGAAATGCAGTTTTATTGGGGCAGAGCTCTCGCGCAGTTTGTGGCAGTGATCTCTGTGACTGAGGTCTGAGATGTATGTGGTAGCTTAACGAGGAACACGACCGCGCTGGGTGCATACGATGTTAAAGTCACTATAGTAATGAACTACATCAGTACATTCACGCACGCACGCACGCACGCACGCACGCACACACACACACACGCACACACGCACGCACACACACACACACACACACACTCTCTCTCTCTTCTCTCTCTCTCTCACACACACACACACTCACTCTCTCTGTCACACAAACACACACACACACTCTCTGTTTCTCTCTCTCTCTCTCTCTCACACACGCACGCACGCACGCACGCACGCACGCACGCACGCACGCACGCACGCACACACACACACACACACACACACACACACACACTCTCTCTCTCTCTCTCTCTCTCTCCTGCTCGCTCGCTCACATGCATTCAACTCACTCACGCACGCACATACGCACAACATTGTATTCACAGAAAGGAAGGGGGGAGGGGGATTATATATATATATATAAAATTATGTCCTACCGAAGAAGACAGAAGACTACTTCTTCCTCAGCGTTGTGCTCGCTGGTCATGCGAGGTGGCTGCAAATCCATAGCCCTGTGTAGACGGCAAGGCTTGTCACCAGGCGTTGTTATTGACTACGTCCCCCAAAACCTGCTGGTTTCCTTGTCTGTATTACGTCTACTCCGTCAGCGTTCGATGAGGCTGTGTCAAACCCGTGTTCCTGTCTCGCACTGCTTGTGCTTATGGTTAGCTAGTCAGCAGCTGGATTTTAACGCCCTGTCAACCACACAGGGTCACCTCAGGACAGTTGTGCTTATGGAATGCCGCTTGGTGAAGTTGCTTGAAAATAAAAGTCATTGTCAGTCCTGCCTGTCACGTCGTACTTTACCAGCGTTCGATTAAGTCTCGTCAACTGCACAGCCCCGTCTTTGTTGTATTGATTTCGCGTTCGATCGATCCAGCAGGGTTTGGTGACGTTACGTCGTTACGTCGACTCCGTAATACTATTGACTAATCCCGTCTGTGTCGGATTGCTTCGATCCGTCAGTTCCATGAAGGTGCATCAACTCTCGCCGTGATATAACCGTACTAGTTGACTGGGCGTAAAACACCAGGTTACTTACTTGCATCAGCTCCATAGTCCCCCATCTGTTTCTCACTTCTGTGTTCATCGACGCTGCGTTATATCTGTAGTCCTGACTATGTTGTGACTGAGCGTTCGAGGACTCGATGTTTCGTGAAACCAGTGACAGATAGAAATGTATTGTCTCTGATTTGATCAAAACCCATGGCAGTCCCGTCCGTATCGTACCCCTTCGGCATTCGGTGAGGCTGAGTCAGATACACAGTCCTGTCTATGTCGTAGGTTTTGGACCTTCGGTGAGGCCGAGTCAAACCCGTGGTAGTCCCGTCCCGCCAGCCGTTGTTGTACTTGAGCGCTTGATGACTGAGGTTGTGTCAAAACAGTGACAGCTCTAGATGTCTCTGGTCAAAACCGGCCCGTGGGAGTCCCATCTGTGTGTACTCCTTTGGCGTTAGATGAGGCTGCGTCTGCGTCACATAGACAATCCTGTTTATATGCACCACAGACCAATACTCTGCATCTGGGATATGCACCAAACCCGTGCTAGTCCCGTCGTCGTACTTTGGCGTTAGATGAGGCAGCGTCTGCGTCACATAGACAATCCTGTTTATATGAACCACAGACCAATGCTCTATGTCTGGGATATGCACCAAACCCGTGCTAGTCCCGTCGTCGTACTTTGGCGTTAGATGAGGCAGCGTCTGCGTCACATAGACAATCCTGTTTATATGAACCACAGACCAATGCTCTATGTCTGGGATATGCACCAAACCCGTGCTAGTCCCGTCGTTGTACTTTGGCGTTTGATGAGGCAGCGTCTGCGTCACATAGACAATCCTGTTTATATGCACCACAGACCAATGCTCTATGTCTGGGGTATGCACCAAACCCGTGCTAGTCCCGTCGTCGTACTTTGGCGTTAGATGAGGCTGCGTCTGCGTCACATAGACAATCCTGTTTATATGCACCACAGACCAATACTCTATGTCTGGGATATGCACCAAACCCGTGCTAGTCCCGTCGTTGTACTTTGGCGTTTGATGAGGCTGCGTCTGCGTCACATAGACAATCCTGTTTATATGCACCACAGACCAATACGCTGCATCTGGGATATGCACCAAACACGTGCTAGTCCCGTCGTTGCACTTTGGCGTTAGATGAGGCTGCCTCAAATACACACCTTGTGCGCCCAACCCGTGGTCTTTGTACTTGGGCGTCCGATGAGGGTGCGTCAAACACGCAGTCCCCTTCTATGTCGTGGAGTGGATTGTCGAGACCTAGGTAAACGGCTGACCTCACGGCTTTTACCTCGAACGCCAACTCCAAGTATCGGTTTACGACATTCTTCCTCCTTGGAGGTAGAGTATCAGAAAGCGAGGGTCGGTGTGTGCCTCCAACAATGTGTTTGTAGACAGGTTAACTTTGTTGTCTCTGGTCCTGAGAGAGAGAGAGAGAGAGAGAGAGAGAGAGAGAGAGAGAGAGAGAGAGAGAGAGAGAGATGGCGTGCAGGAAGTGTGTTGGGGTTTGAAAGAAGAGGACGTGCTTAACTTGTACTGCCTCACTTCCGTTCAGAGTCGTGCTGCGCCTTGTTTGTGTCCAGGTGAGAAGTGTTAGTCACGGGACTCGCACCAGCCAGTTTCTGGTTGAATGAAGCCCTTTCCCTGTGTTGTTGTCCCCGTGCAAATGTTGTCAGTTGCTGAAACAAAGAGGGTTTACAGAGAAACGAAACGCCGAGAAGCACTGGTAACAAGCTGGTGTGGTACAGCTACTCCTACAGCTGTAGTGTCAACGGGGAAGACCGTTTGAAGTTCAATTACAGAGTCAAGTCACGTACAGTGACAACGATACGATTTTTTTTATTTTTTTTATTGCCTTGTTTTTCTTTACATAAGCTCTTGCTTGGGTGTCATAAGCCTTTGTTAATGTGCACACAAAAAGTGGATGAAACGGAGAGGGGTGGGGGGTGGAGAGACAACTCGAACTCAAAAACTACTTTTACAACGATTGTAGTTTAGGCTCTGCCAAACCTAACATCAAGTGTTTGCTAATCTACTCACGAGTAACTGCACAGAAATTACAAGGCACAAGAGGGGGTGGGAGGGGGGGGGGGGGGGGGGGGGGGGGCATTCGGCAATTTGCTAGATCTCGAAGGATGATTGAGTCATCAGCTTCCGGCTATGTTGACCAACCGCACGGGGAACGCTCGCCGACATCTTTTCCTGTCAGAAGTGGGGAGTTAACCTGGCTGTTTGTAAACAGAAGCGTGTGCACAGCGTGCTCCAGTTTGCTCCCTTGTATTGTCTAGTATGAGTAAAAACATAATGGCTATGAGAATGGTGCAAGAGATATTCAGTATCCGAACGTGTGAGAGAAGGTGGTGATTATCCAAGAGAAGGGAGGAAGGGTTGCCTATTGGTTTTCATGAAACCGTGTTTTTCGGCAGATCGTTCGTGTTTTGTGCGCAAACAACAAGGTGTGAGCAGGAACAGTATTTTGTTACAGCGGGTGTGGACAGCCCGGCATTCGTCGGTGTTTATTTTGCAGATTAAGCAGAGATGATGTCAGTGGGACACACACACTGGGGGTGTGGGGTGGGGGAGGAGAAACAGTATTGCCAGACTGAGACCCCACTGAATCGTACCAGAAAAAAACTTATTTAAACATTTGAAAGCCCAGTGTGTTTGTGGATTCACTTTTATCAAGTGTCAGTATAACTGAAAGGTGATTTTTTATTTAAAAATTCACACGGCTGACACGGATATCGTCGTTTCTCGCATTGATAAGGTTTATAGTATATTCTGTTGGGTGAATTTGCACCTTTATTGTCTAACAACAACTAAACACATTGACACACACATACACGCGCACATGCACACATATGCGCGCGCGCACGCGTATACACTCTTAACCACCACACAACAACAATAACACAACAACGACGCATCATCTTTTTGCTGACACACAGTCATTGAACATGCACACGTTAAAGATCTTGTGGTCCATGTCATGTCCGGTGGATTCCGGAAACACCCAAATAACCCAGCATGCACTAAACGTGTCAGAGTCTTCAAAGTGTTGAAGTTGGACACTGTACAGAAGAAGAAGATAGACAGCTAATCGAATTTTAACGTTTGAACAACCGTAGAGGTCACATCCGGACGACAGAGAGGCGTGAAGAGGTCATTGGCCATCTATTCCGACCAGTGGACCAAATAAAACAAGTCAAGAACCAATCAAAGAAAGGACCGGAGCAAACAATCAAATTATGTGCCCAACAAAGCCAACAAACGGTCCCTAAAACGAGGCGAGCTGATGCAAGAACGTGTACGCGAACCAGCGACACGGTGCAGCATTCGTGATGTGTAGCTAAACGGCTGTCGTTGACGCTTGCCTGATGCGTTAATCAGGCGCATGAACTATTTTATTTGGCAGATTAATTTGTTCGGGGCAGCGTGACGAAGTCGGGTTTGCAGCGAGACGCGTACAGGCGCCCGGAATAATTTGGTTATAGTGAGGCGCAAACACCCGCGGTTAGTTTGTTCAAGATTTAGCACCAGTTTGGTTCAGTCGCAGAGCTCAGGAGCTGTGTGAAGGTCGAGGTGGCCGTTCTGGGCTCTCCGTCCCTAATAATCCTTATGGTCTCTGTGGACGTGAAGCAACATTTATACAAGCGATCAACAACAACATTTGAAGAAGAAAGATCAGTCGCCGGGCCCATTTTGGATATCTTGTGCTTGTTTTTAAATTGGTAAATTAGAGACACTATTCCACTACACGGTGCATAGTCGAATATATATATATATATATATATATATATATATATATATATATATAGAGAGAGAGAGAGAGAGAGAGAGAGAGAGAGAGAGAGAGAGAGAGAGAAAGATGATATATATATATATATATATATATATATATATATAATAGAGAGAGAGAGAGAGAGAGAGAGAGAGAGAGAGAGAGAGAGAGAGAGAGAGATTACCATGTATCTTTTAATTACAAGCGACTGTGGGCGGACCGGGCACACGTTTGTCCAAAGCAACAGTATTGCTAACCAGGGGTCTCTCCTGCACTTCTCAGCCGCAGCAATACACAGAGAGGATAAGGTTTAGAGAAAGGAGCTGCTGCTGCTTGCTCAGAAAACAGACGGCGTCGGACAGGAAAGTGCAGGTGTCGGTGTTGTGATAGGTGCCAGTGGTGAACCAACAGACAGGTGTGACAGTGACGCACACGCGGACAGAGGAGACCAAGCAGGTGTTTTTGGACACGTAGTCGTCCGTTGAGGGGTCGTCATGAACGGGCACGTGAATCATGACGGGGTAGGTTAACGTGGTGAACGAAGGAGTCGTAGAGGACGTTGTTAGTCATTGTTGGGTCCATTGGAAAACCACTGTGTGTGTGTGTGTGTGTGTGTCTTTTTGTTGGGTGTGGGTGGGGCAGTTTTAGTCGAATGAAGTCCGGGACAGTGTCTACTTGTATTGTGCAGCGCAGGGTTTGGAGTGTGTGCGTGCGTGCGTGCGTGCGTGTACGTGCGATTGTGTGCGTGTGTACGTACGATTGTGTGCGTATGTGTTTGTGCGTACGTATCGCTTTTTTCCTGGCCAGTGTTT
The DNA here is from genome assembly GCA_018857735.1 of Alviniconcha marisindica. Classification (NCBI taxonomy): domain Eukaryota; kingdom Metazoa; phylum Mollusca; class Gastropoda; family Provannidae; genus Alviniconcha; species Alviniconcha marisindica. The sequence continues at coordinate 415,098 of JABMCL010002064.1, forward strand.
CAGGTGGAACTGCCCTCATGTTCGATAAATAAAGTGTTAAGTTGAATTGAACCGAACTGAGAAATTATGCTTGCTGAGCTGGGCCTTTAAACGGCGCTTCCCTATTTCCAGGCCACGCTTTGTTGGGCTCAGTCCTGCAAGAAGTCTTGCACACAGGCCGTTGCCTTCAGGTGTTAATCCAAATCCATATTGAGTCTGGATTAGCCGCCAGTGTAGCACACAGGATTACGGCTGATCCTTAGGCTGGCCGGCGCTGGCCGTATGGAACTGGAGGTGGAGGTACAGAGTATTGTTCTTACATTGTGTTGGAGGTGGCGTAACAATTTATTGTTCTCACGGGTGTGTGCCTGTTAGTGTTACTCGCTTGAACGTGTGGGAATTTTTTGACGGTAGACCTATAGGGTTTGGTTTAGAGAGATGTGATTTGTGATGGTGACTCTGTGTGTGTGTGTGTGTGTGTGTGTGTGTGTGTGTGTGTGTGTGTGTGTGTGTGTGTGTGATTCACTCTATATTTTTTGTTGTGTTTTACAACTTGGATCTTGACTGGGGCTGTTGGCCTATGGATAAGTATAATTCAGTCTTTCTCTCCCTCTGTGTGTGTGTGTGTGTGTGTGTGTGTGTGTGTGTGTGTGTGTGTGTGTGTGTGTGTGTGTGTGTGTGAGAGAGAGAGAGAGAGAGAGACAGACAGACAGACAGACAGACAGACAGACAGACAGACAGACAGACAGACAGATCTATCACAGGACACGGTCCGACGTAACTGCAACAGCTGCCACTTTGATGTACACAAACTGCCGATGACTTCATCATCCTAACGGGGCCCTATTTCCGGCAGTTTAAAAAAAAGAAAAAGTTTAAAAAAAAGAGAAGCTTGTCATTGATGGTGCGAACAGATCCGGCCCCAGTGTAGTTGCCGTCGCCGGGACGTAGGTTTCATCATCGCACTGATACGGGCTGACCCAGCGTGGTGGTGTCTCGGTGAGTCAGTCGGCCTCGACACGACGCACAGAAACAGAGCTGAGACACAGCCGTTCTTATTCATCGACCGGCCGCTGCGTGACCTGTAACGAAGCCCTGCATTGCGTGATCTGCAAATGGGGCTAGTTTGAGTAGCGATTTTCTGTGGGCATTCTGCGGGAGCGCGTTGATTTCGCCGCCTTATTAACTAACTAACCTAACCGCTGTAGGTAGGTAGTGTTGCTTAATGTCCTCGGATGTCGGTTGACATATTAGGGACAAGCTGAGACCAATGCCGAAGCATGGTTCAGTATAGCTTTACGTCCACGGAAACCAGAAGGCTCGTTAGGACGGACAGCCCAGGACGGCCACCTCGACTCTCACACAGCTCCTGAACTATATGTGTCTAACCGCTGTTCGAGGTTAGGCCTGTTAGTCCCGCCCCGCCTTGCCCTCCGTCCACCCCATCCCCATCCCCATCCCCATCCCCATGCCCTTCTTTCCAGCCTCGTCTCCACTATGCATTCATAAGGCTTCCTGCTGCAAGAGATGTTCCAGAGTTCAGGAGTTCCAGGAGTCGAGGTGGCCGTCCTGGGCTTTCCGCCCTAACGAGCCTTATGGTTTCCGTGGACATAAAGCAATATTGAACCATGCTCACGCATTGGTCTCAGCTTGTCCCTAATATGTCAACGACATCCGAGGACATTAAGCGACACAACAATAACATCAGCAGAGATGTTCGTTGTTTTACAGTTCTGGTACGCACAATTAAGATATCTAATCTGTAGACTTTTTTTCTGCTAGAGATGTTTATTGTTTTACAGAAGGAATATATGCAGTTATAACATATAATCTAAGCAATAGACTTTCTGCAAGAGAAGTTTGTTGTCTCATATTAAAGTGGCAAGGAATCTTATTGTGTAGAGTGTAAGTCACTTAGTGTGTTGTCTCGCATTATGTTACAATACTAATGTGGCAAGGAGTCTTGAACTGTAGAGTGTCACTGTAAGTTTGTCTCACATCCACAGGGTAGGAATTAAATCTTAAACTGTAGAGTGTAAGTCACTAAGTGTGTTGTCTCACATTGTTTCAATACTAAAGTGGCATCGCCCTGATACTACCGTGCTGGTTGACTGTGCGTAAAACACACACACACACACACACACACACACACACACACACACACACACACACACACACACACACACACACACACACACACACACACACACACACACACACACACACACACACACACAAACTACAACTACAACTACAACTACTACTAACAATAATAAAGTGCCAGTGGCAATAAACTGTTGAATATCTGAAGGTTTGTTCTCTGAAAAAGCTTCAGTGCGAGGCACCTTATCTTTCAGTTTGGGACCTGCGGTTGAAGCGGTTTCACAGTGTCGACATTGCATTCGAGAACATCGCTGGGCATAACTTGGAAGTGGTAACCTTGCGGCTGGTTACAACTACAATGGATGCCTTGAGTAATCTCATCGGATCTTCTCCTTCGCTGGCTTTGCAGCCGCACAAAGCTGGGTCCAGACAAATTGATTTTTGGTGGCAGTATTGACGAAATGTGTCTTTGGGTTTGGGCTTTGGCTCCACTGGTGGACTTTGCGCAGAGCTAGATTCTCAGACGAGACTCCGTAGTAGTCGTTGGGAAGAAGACGCTTGTTGTGTGTGGGCGTGTAGCTCTGTGTCGGGCCACGAAGCTTTCTATCTCTTGTCTCTCTCGCTTTGTCTCTCTGTCTCTGTCTCTCTCTCAATCTCTGTCTCTCCTTGTCTCTGTCTGTCTGCCTGCCTGCCTCTCTCTCTCTCACCCCCTCTCCCTCTGTCTCTGTCTGTCTGTCTCTGTCTCTCTTCCCCCCCCTCTCCCTCCCTCTCTCTCTGTCTGTCTGTCTGTCTGTCTCTGTCTCTCTCTCTCTCCCTCCCCCCCCTCTCTGTCTGCCTGCTCTGTCCCTGTCTGTCTGTCTGTCTGTCTGTCTGTCTGTCTGTCTGTCTGTCTCTCTTGTTCGGTAGTATGTGTGGCACGACAGAGTGCCAGACTGGTAAGCGTCTCTCCTGGAGGACCTTTATTGCTGAACACGTCTTGCTTTCCCACAGTGGAGCCAGAGTTTCCCAGTAAGATACTAGTGCAAGTGTCGCAGCTTCGCCGCTCACTTCTTCATGTAAGCGTTTAAAAAATTGAAAGTGACCAAGGTCGGAGAGCTTAACTGAGAGAGAGAGAGAGAGAGAGAGAGAGAGAGAGAGAGAGAGAGAGAGAGAGAGAGAGAGAGAGAGAGCAGACGACAAAAGAGACAGACAGACAGACAGACGAGACAGACGACAGCAGCAGACAGCAGACAGACAGACAGAGACGAGAGAGAGAGGAGAGGAGGAGAGCAGCAAGAAACGAGGAGAGAGAGAGAGAGAGAGAGAGAGAGAGAGAGAGAGGAGGCAGGCAGGCAGGCAGGCAGGCAAAAACAGAGAGAGAGAGAGAGCTTAGGGGTTGAAAGACACAGAAGGGGGAGAACCTGGGGGCTGGAGGCAAGGCGTTGACAGTGGGTTATTCACTTATTGTTCAACAGATGGTCCTTCAAGAAGGGTTCCGTGGTCAGTCGGCACCAGCAGAAATTCAGTCCCTTTGGCATCGGCGCCGTGTGAACGAACTTACGGACGATGGATAGTCCTTGATAAAGGATTCTTTAGTTTTCAAAAGTTGTGGTTTGTGGACACTGTCTTGTGACTTTGTCCCTCGCAATTATTGAAACATTAAAATGGCTCTCATCGCTGCCCGTCTTAATGCAGGAGTCATTCTGGTGGTGACAGTGTAGCGATAGGTATATAATCTCCCTCTTCCCCCCACCACCACCTTCTCCCCGTCCCTAATAAGCCTTAATGGTTTCTGTGGACGTTAAGCACCATGTTTACTTACTATAATGGGAGCCGGCACAAGCATCGGCGTCATTAAATGAACTTACGAGCCTGGGAGGACTCTTTGGACAATGGGGACACAAGCTGAAGCACAAGCACCGACATCATTGAATGAACTTACGAGGGCCGAGCTCGAGCATGTTGTCGAAGCATCGCTGGAAACGAGCGTGTGTCGCGGTCTGGCATCCTTGGCATTCACTGGCCTCCTCGGATGGGTGATTAGCTGCATGGGTCGCTACACAAAATACTGACCTAGCGCCGGCTGGGTCGGTTGTTGTTGCTGTCGTTCTGCCGGAAAAGTTGCTCCGCTTGCTGGGTTTTGTTTTGTTTTGTTTTTTGTCCAGCTGCACCCAGGCGTGAGACCGTCAGTTTTGAAGGCCTTTAGGCTGTCAGCGAAATGGCTTTTGTGTTTAGTAGGGTTGGTCGTTTCTCAGTGGTGTAGACCTATGTGTAACATATTTAGGTATAGTACTTTCGGCGTCCTTCTGTGTGTGTGTGTGTGTGTGTGTGTGTGTGTGTGTGTGTGTGTGTGTGTGTGTGTGTGTGTGTGTGTGTGTGACTGCTTATAATGGATATTTTTTAAATATAATAATATTTTTAGGTCAGTTTTTCCTCTGGCATGAGAACAGGACCGAAGTCAGTGCCATATTCATAGGTACACTTTCGGGACATCTATCGGGTAGAGCAGGTCCCAGTAACGGAGCTGCATCCTCGTTATTTGCAGTTGCAGCTGCTGTCAACTGGTGCTGTGCATGGCAGAAAACGTGTTCATTGCAGAACGCCAGTGCTGTTCACTTCGTTACACCAAATATTATAAATACATTTATAATTTTTGGTTACACGTACTTAGAGTGTTAGTGCAACGTTGTACTATCAGTCATGCCACACTTCTTGCGGTCTCCTCACGGTTTGGTTTAGCGATATCTAACAGCGGGTGGAACCAGCGTCAGGGTTTCGTGTATATAATGGGAGCTGCTAGAAACATGATAGGCATGTGGCGGATAAATAGCTGATAGCCGTC
>JABMCL010002064.1:425000-447500 GCA_018857735.1 Alviniconcha marisindica
GTGTGTGTGTGTGTGTGTGTGTGTGTGTGTGTGTGTGTGTGTGTGTGTGTGTGTGTGCAGTCGACATGGTGTGTGACCAGCGGGGCACATCGCTGGTGGAAGCCTATGACAAGTGGTTCGGGCATGCGGAGGGCAAGGTGTGCTGTGACTTTTCCCTGCAGGTGGCGCTGACCTGGTGGAGCGACCAGGTCTACAAGGAAATGGAGATCCTCACTCAGGAGAAAGGTCAGAGGCTTGGCTGATGATTTATGATGCTGTTCTTGGCTTTGGCTTTGCAAAATGTTTCAGCTCTTTGCTATTTTGATCTATTAGTGATGGGTAGGTTGTGTGTGTGTGGGTGTCTCTCTGTGTGTCTGTGTGTGCAGAAATCTTATTCTAAGGAAGGACCTTTTCCAGTTTGAGACCAGTCTTTACCAGAAAAGATACTGGTTTATTTATTTCCTGTAAGACAAAATCAGATTTTGTACGGTTAAATGTAGGATGGATTTATTTGTGTGTGTGTGTGTGTGTGTGTGTGTGTGTGTGTGTCTGTGTGTCTGTGTGTCTGTGTGTAGTATTTTGAAAGGAAACATTTTATGAAGAGTTTGTGTCAAATCATCTCTTTTCTTCTTCTTCTTCTTCTTCTTTTGTTTTCGTTTTTGTATGTTTGTATGATATTCTATATTGTTATTGCTCTTAAGTTGCCTTCCCATGACCATTGTGTTCTTTGTCCATGTTATGTCAGCTGTGATACCTGCAACTGATGTGGACTGGATGACGTAATAATTTCACCAATAATTGCTTGTTGTTTGCTGTTGCCAAAGTTGAAATTTGTTTTGCTTGATCTGTTTTCAGGTGTGAACACCTTCAAAATGTTTATGGATTACAAGGATGTGTTCATGCTGGATGACTCAGAGCTCTATGCTGCCTTGAAACGCTGCAAGGAACTGGGTGCTCTGGCCTCGATTCGTGCCGAAAATGGACAGATCATTGAATTGGTCAGTTTGTGTGAATTTTGTTGTTGTTGTTTTATTATTCTCTTTCTCTTCAATCTTTTCTTGTGAATGGATGTGATAACATTTATTGATTTATTGCTGGTTTGGGGGTTTTATGCAGGTTTTTCCCCCCTATAAAGCAACTCTGTGTTAATTCTTTAACATAATGTTTGTGTTTTTTCATATATAACATTTTTAACTGAAGAACATGTAGATTTATCCTGTTGAACGTGTGCATTTGTTGTTGTTGTTGTATTCATGAACACTTGTGCCTACTGACAGACTTGTGTCCCGATTTTCTGAACAGAAAGCTGCAGAACTGTTTGCAATGGGAGTGACGGGCCCTGAGGCCCACGAACTGTGTCGACCAGAGGAGGTGAGTTTTAAGCCTTTTGTTTTGCAGCAACAGCAAGTATTTGAGTGCTTGCCATTTGTTATTGCAAGGGTCAACATGATAAAAAATTAAGTGTGGAGATTTTCATGTTCGGGGGATTTGTTTTGATCCACAACTTTCTTTTCTTTCAGTGTTCCACTTTTGATCTCATTCCAGTCCAATCCAAAAACATGCTGTCCTTTGCTGTTTTCTGCAAGTCATTAATTAAATAACCCAAGATACATTAGCCACAAAATGGGCTGGGATAAGCTGACAGATGTTAGATTCCAGTGCAAAAAATTAATCCTACCTTCATTTATGATTTAAAGAAAAAGAAGGAAAGGGCATTTCTGATGCTTGTGTGTGTGTGTGTGTGTGTGTGTGTGTGTGTGTGTGTGTGTGTGTGTGTGTGTGTGTGTGTGTGTGTGTTTGTGTACATGTGTGTGATGAAACATGCACAATTATCTGTAGGCCTTTGTTAAGTGCCTCAGACTCTTACAAGATGGGCACCAGTTTGTCAAGTAATATATATATATATATATATATATATATATAGAGAGAGAGAGAGAGAGAGAGAGAGAGAGAGAGAGAGAGAGAGAGAGAGAGAGATGCTGTATACTATGCTGATATTGATGATGCTATGGCCAGGTGGAGGCGGAGGCAGCTCAGCGTGCCATCACCATTGCAGACCAGGCTGGAGCTCCTGTGATGATCGCTGCAGTCATGAGCAAGTCCTCCGCTGATGTCATCTCAGCTGCCAGAAGAAGTGGTATGTATGTAGTTTTATAAATCTGGTCATCCTTCACCAAGAAAGTGCTATGGTTTAGCTTAACTCTAGATGATCACAAAAGCTCATGGTTGGTCTTACTCGTAGTTTTTAAGGAGCATGACATCTCATGGGCTTGGTCCTTTAACAAGAGACCTGACCTGCCTTAAGGTTGGTCTTAAAAAGGATACTTGATCTTTCTAGTGCGGTTGCCTCCTTGAAGAGATTTTACCCTGGCGTTAGTTTGTCAACAAAGGAAGCTTCACTTATGCTTTTTGTCCTGCTCCAGGCAAGGTGGTCTTTGGGGCGCCTATTGCTGCCAGTCTCGGCACTGATGGAACCCATTATTGGAACAAGTGCTGGCGCCACGCCGCCGGTCATGTGATGGGACCCCCACTCCGACCTGACCCCACCACACCCGGCTACCTGATGGACCTGTTGGCAAAGTGAGTAGACCTGGCCCTTCAACACCCAGTTACTGTCTCATGGATCTGTTGGCAAAGTGAGTAGACAGACGGATACAGGTTGTGAGACAGGCAGGAAGAGTTTGACAGAAAATTGAAAATAAACAAGGCCTTTATCAGCATTTTGGGTGGAGGACTCAGAGGTGGGCAGATGATGGGCGACTGATGAGTGTTGTGTTGTGTGCCTGGATATTTAAAGAGTAGAACATTGAACGATGGGTCAGAGCCCCAGAGAGATTAAGAGCAGGGAGGTGGAGCTGGACTCTCATAGCTGCATGGATTGTCTTGCTGCTGAATTGTTCCTCAACAGTTGCTTCTCGGACACTGTCTTTTTGACTTTGTTCCATACAGCTGTTGAAACAGCAGTTAGCAGAGTATACAATCTGCTTCACATTGGCGGGGTCCCCACCTCTTTAACAGTGTTGTTCTGGCGTTGACTGACAGTCTCTTGTCTTTACGGGTTGGAGCTCCAGGAAGAGCTACTCACAGGTACCCAACAGCCCCCTTTTTTCTGTCCCTAGTAAGCCTTATGGTTTCTGTGGATGTAAAGTGCCATAAAAGAAAAAGAAGTAGAACAACAGGTAAAGTTACCCATACCCTAATAAGCGTTATGGTTTCTGTGGACATTTAGCACCATGTTTACTTACTTACTATTACGACAGGTAAAGTGGTGTCTGTCAACAGTAGGGTGATCGGTAAACTTGTGTGTGTGTTGATCGACAGCAATGACCTTCAGCTGACTGGGTCAGACAACAACACGCACAATGCTGACCAGAAGGCCTTGGGCAAAGATGACTTCCGGTTGATTCCACATGGTGTCAATGGCGTCGAAGACCGCATGTCAGTCATCTGGGAAAAGGGCGTGGTAAGTGTGCAAGTCATAAGTTTATGTGTAAGTTTGCTTTGTCCACAGGAGTTGTTGCTTCTTTAGTGCACAGTAGATTATCTTGAAAAAATAAAGTGACATGTGTACAAATGCTTGGTAAAGGAGACCCCAAGCAGAGATGAGGGTTAGCCAGAAAATTTAGAAAAAATGCAGATATTAATTTTTCCATTTGCACTTGCCCCAATATAACCATACTGGTTGACTGGGTGTAAAACACCAAGTTACTTATTTTCCATTTGCAGGCTTTGTTTGGTTGTTTTATCAACAGTTGTGCAACAGAATTCTTTTCTCCTTTTAATTTAAGGTTCAGTTACACAATCCAGCCCTTGTTATCCTACATTATTATTATTATATTACAGTATTGCATTATGAGAGGTGCTTAGAGTGTGTAATATGAACTTGCACAATACAAATACAATTTTGATTGATTGATTGATTATTTAAGGACAATGTATTGATTATTCAAAGACAATGTACTTAAAATGGCAACACTCAAACTAGACCATAAACTTACTGAAAAATTGCAGTCTTGTTAGTCTTTTCCCCCACCTATTGATAAGGCCTGTGATCCTTTTGCTTGGGGTTCCCTTTAAGCATAATTTTGAACACCTCATCTTAAGCATAATATCTTAAAGGAGTTTTCATCTCCAGAGTGTTCCACTGTACGGTATGCCTTCAGATTTGTGTGTGAGAGAGAAAAACATGTATACACAGACGCACGCACACACACAGACACACACACACACACACACACACATACACACACACAAAGCAGAAATCATAGTTAGGTGTAACGAAAATTGCTAAATAATAAACTTACATATATAACTATTATTAGGCAATACAACACAGATTATTAGAATATCATAATTTTGTTGAGGATGTGACCGTTGCAGATTTTGTCTGCCTTGTATAATTTGCTCGCCTGCCATGTGATAGTTATTGTGTGTGATTTAGGTCTTTGTTGTTATGACCCTTGATTATTATATGTAGAACATTGGTCTAGTGGTATTTTGAGGTCTTATGTAATTTTAGTTGAATTCATGTTGTCTCAGTTAAAATCTGGTTTGAATGTTGTGTGTGCAGCACTCGGGCAAGATGGATCCCTGTCGGTTTGTTGCCGTCACAAGCACCACAGCTGCAAAAATTTACAATATTTATCCGAAAAAGGTGAGGCATTCTGCAGTGCTGTGCTTATTGTTTGGAAAATGCCACTGTAGTGTAAAACACAGTAAATTGGTATGACTATGAGTGACCGAATCACAATATTCCTGCTCTTTGGCCCTAGCACTCTTGTACTTTGATATAAAATTTGTTTTTAGTCTCAGGAAGGAAACTGCTATTCCCTTCTCTGTTTGTGCAGATGTGTGTAATTTCTCTTTCCCCTTTTCTTGCTCTTGCACACTCCCTTTCCCCTCTCTACTCTTCCTCTATCCATGTCTCCCTCCTTTTTCTCTGTCTGTCTCTGTTCCCTCTTCTCTCTGTGCATCTCTTCCCCCCATCCTCTCTTTCACACACACACACACACACACACACACACACACACACACACACACACACACACACATCACCCCAAACACAATACTGAATGGCTTTCCCTGTCAAGTGTAAATTCATTATTTATGTAACTGACATCGAATTGAACATGTGTTCATTCTCATGCAAGTTGAGTCGGTTTGTTGTGAAATCTCCACTTTGACAGATTCATAATTGTATTCCTGTCCAGACCAGCCTTCCATTCCCTGTCTCATTCTGCTTCTGTGTGTGTATGTTTATTTCTTTATTCTTTCCATTCATGTGTGTATGTTTATTTCTTTATTTTTTCCATTCGATCACAGGGCCGAATTGCTGTTGGTTCTGATGCTGACGTGGTGATCTGGGATCCCAACCAGACTCGTAAAATCTCAGCGCAGACTCACCACCAGGCTGTGGACTTCAACATCTTTGAGGGCATGGAGTGTCACGGTGTGCCGATCTATGTCATCACCAACGGACATGTTGTTGTGGATGAAGGCCAGGTTAGAATACTCTGCCTTTGCGAATGGGAGTGGGTGGTGGTGGGTGGGGGGGGGGGGGTAACGCCTGAGTGTCATTATGTCATCAATCGACATGATGTGGTTAAAAGCCATTTAAGGTGGTGGTTGTTGTTTTTAAAAATTAAGGATTTGGGGTGAGGTGGGGTAGGGGGAGTTAAGGAACATGGGGTGTCATAATAGCTTGTCATCAGCAGTGAACATCATGTGGATGAAGACCATGACTGGCTACTATGTGTGCATGAACTGATGAAGGTGGAGGATACTCTGTGATCATGAAGGTGGAGAATACTGTGTTCATAAAGATGGAGGATACTTTGTGTTCATGGAATTTGGGGGATGGGGGGAGGGGAGGGAAGTACACAGAGAATGTTGTGACATTACCAGCTGACATGATGTGGGTGGAGGCCACAATAGGATACTCTGTGTTCATGGGGTGAGGGGAGGGGGTCATACTCTTTGGGCATTAAAGTTAGGGGGGTGAGGGGCAGGGTATATCATGTCATGAGGTGCCACTGCTCTTTGTCACCAACAATTATGATGATGGCTAGCTTTGGATAGTCCGTGCATAGGGGGAAACAAATATTGTGTTTGTGAAGTTTTCAGTTGCCTGCCCTTTAGAGTTTACTTTAATTCTTTTATGCACTGTAATTTGAAATTGGAAAACAATGATCTCAACCCCGAGCATTCTCCACAACTCATGGGATAACTATCTGTCTGCAGCTAAAGGTCACCCAGGGTCTCGGCCACTTTGTTCCCACGCCGTGCAACTCCGAGACTGTGTACGGACGCATCAAGGCAAAGGACCAGGTAAGGAGTTCCAGCTTATTTGGCTTTTTTTCACTTTCTGTTATCGGTTTGCTGCCCACCCTGTCTTCACCCCCCCCACCCCCTAAATCATCATTTTCTATCTTTTGGGGATTTTGTTTTTATATTCTGCATCAAAAGGGAATATCTTGTACAGGTGAATCCCTCCAAGACAACCTACATGCAGGTGAAATGCTGCTTAAGACATAATGTCTTAAGTACCCCTCTTGTACATATTCTCTGTGATGTTGTTTCTGTAAGAAATATTTCTGTTAGAAAGAAATCAGTGTGATGGTCCTGCCTGTCCACACGTTCCTAACAGAATTCCATAGACTGCCACTGTTCTCTGTCTCTGGAAGTGGTTCAGTAGCTGCTATGTGATGGCAGAGAAATAATAATAAAAGTAATGACTACTGGATCATGTAAGAGGAAATGGTTGACCTGGTTAGAGGCCTATTAATGTTAACTGTTATTGTGCATGCATGTATGATTTTTAGTGAATGCTTTCAACACCATGCCTCATTCTATGTGTAGGTATATTTTGACTTGACACATGGCAAGAAAGAGCTATTGATACGGACTGAGTGGAGGGTTGTAAACCTGTAGTTCTTGACTCAGTGAGGGATGGCTACATGTTTGCTGTTCACCCTGATATAACTGCACTGGTTGACTGGGCAGAAAACACCAATTTACTTACTGCTGTTCATTTTGCAGAGTCTGCTGCCAGCGAAGGGTTAAACACATAATACAAAGTTCTGGACTCAGTAAGGGATGGCTACATGTACTCTGTTCATTTTGCAGAATCTGCTGCCAGCGAAGGGTTAAACACATAATACAAAGTTCTGGACTCAGTAAGGGATGGCTACATGTACTCTGTTCATTTTGCAGAATCTGCTGCCAGCGAAGGGTTAAACACATAATACAAAGTTCTGGACTCAGTAAGGGATGGCTACATGTACTCTGTTCATTTTGCAGAATCTGCTGCCAGCGAAGGGTTAAACACATAATACAAAGTTCTGGACTCAGTAAGGGATGGCTACATGTACTCTGTTCATTTTGCAGGCTCGGCTGCCACTGGCTGTGGACCGTGAGGGTTACTCGGGTCCAGTGGTGAACATCCAGGAGGAAGCGGTGATGAAGATGGCGGAGAAACCCATGACCTCTTCCACTGAACCCTCCATCCACTCCCGGCCACCCACCCGTGGCGGTGGTCGCAACATGCAGGACTCCTCTTTCTCACTTAGTGGTTAGTACTCCCTTTAGTCCTGATTGATCACCCATTTGATTAACTGCTTCTGCTGAACAAAATGGACAGTTCTGTGAGTCTGACTGCCCCAACAGTATTACACAGCTGGTTTTTCATCTTTTTCCTCCCTGTTTTACTCTGTGGCTAATTTCAGTATTTTCAACCACTTTTTCAAGAACCAAGCAGAAAATTGTCGTAGCTTGTTTATTCTTGCTGATTTTAGTTTCTCTTCTGTTCACGAGCTCATCTTAATGGGACTGCCCCTTACGGCATACAGGAAGTGCTTTGGAATTTGAACTTTATTGACTTTTTTGGCCCACAAACCCATGGTGGGGTGCTGCAGACAGAGAAATTAGGGTCATCTTCACATAGAATCTAGAGCTTTTAAAGATTGTTTTGTTTAAACGTGGAGCAGAGCAGGGTATAGCTTTGTATGCTTTGCCCACTGCCACAACATGGCCATAAATCCAGCCATGCAGGCTCTTTGAACACAGTCTCTGTTCTAGGGAAACTACCCTGATGCACACATGCATGTTGTGCTGTTTTTATGTTCACACAGCTGACGATTCTCAGTTAATTATTATTGGTTTGGGTGGCTCACTGTGGAAGAATGCTGTTCTCTTGCTGTAGACCCTACATGCATGAAAGCATGCAAGTTTTAAGATACACCATGGCAAGATATCCTTTTCACCCCTTTATGTGCCTGTATTGTGTTCCAGGTGCCCAGATAGATGACAAGTTGGGGGTCAGGCCTGGGACACGGATCAGCAACCCCCCTGGTGGCCGTTCCACTGCCCTCTGGTAACCATGGTTACCTGTAGTCCTAGCAACAGCATCTTCATCAGGTTACCATGGTTACTGAGAAGCATCGCAGCATTGCCATCTTCCAGTTGCTGCGGGTCCCACGAGTCGTAACAAAAGCTTCTGGTTCTGGTTCTCATCAGTAACAGTGCCATGGTAACGTTTGGTTGTCACGGTGTTGATGGGTTGTAGTCATGGGAACGGCATAATTATCATGTCTGGTCTCTGAGGTGATGAAGGTCATTGAGCAAGATCAGGCTGACTGCTTCTGGTGACAGATATACAAAAATGACAGCTTTGCATCACTCTGCTTTCCAATGGTTTGTCTTTGGGGCATACACACCCATAGCCTGTTCAGCATTTAACTTCATATTTGATGTATCATACTCTTACGAAAATGTGCCCAGAGAGAGGAAAACAACGCAACAACAGAAAATGACAAAGAAGAATGATGAGAGAACAGGACGGAGATGGAGAAGAGGCACTGATGAATTCCTCTGCTTGTCAATGTGAATTTGGTGAATGTTTGGTTTCTGGTTTTTGTGAGCGCTTTCTCGTCATATGTCCCATCGGGGATGGCACCTTTTGAAGTCAGAATTTTGCATGAGGTCAGAATAAGAGCTTGTTTTTTGTTTGTTTGTTTTTCTGGTAAAGAAAAATTCTGGCAGTATTCTTTTGGGTTCCAAAGTAAATATGACTAGTTATCTTTAATTGGAAGTGTTTGGAGGTGAGACAAGACAATCTGTTGTACATTTTGTAATAGTACAGGTGATTTGTTAATGAGAGTGCAAAACAAGCAAAATTTGTGAACTCTGAAGGTTATTGTTTTTCCCGACGTCAATATTTGAATCAGCAGATGTGCTTCAGATGTAAAATCTTACCATCTAGTGCCAGAAGTTTTGACTGAAAATAAAGTCATGACAGTAAAAGCTTTATCTATGACAATTAATGTACAAACAACAACATACTTGTACATTTATTTGCCCTGTCAGTTTTGTGAAATGTGCAATTATTCTGATGTTGAAAGTGCCAGAAACATTTTGAAAGATCGTGTCATTTGCTTTGTCTCATTAAGAAGATACTGTGTGGAGTATTCTTTTCGCTTCATGCATTTGCTGTTGACAGAATACAGTATACATTGAAAGAAATTCCCCAACATTCAAATATTTAATGTTCAGCATTTTGAATCTTTTTTATTATTATTTCAGCACTGCCAGAGAAGGTCAACATAGTCATTTTAATACTGTGCTTCTGTTTACAAACTCTCTTGCCGCTGTTGCATGTTTGAATTAAATTGTACATGGATGTGAGATCTCAAGTGAAAATTATGTTTGAATGTTATGTTGTGGTTTTTACTTCTAATGTTTGGAAAATGTGGTCTTGCATCTCATTGTCTCACCTCTTTGGAAAGAATCCCCAGAAACCGTCAGTGTAAAAAAGTCAGAAAGTTGTGCATACTGGTATTTTTTGTTTGTGTAAAACAGTCCTGTGTACTTCTTCATTTGTTAATTCCAATGCCAGCAGTTACATTTACATGTGCTCTCTGTTCTAGCAAGCATAGCAAACTGTGCTTGCTTCAACCACAGCAGAGCCAGAAATGAGCTAATAAATGCCACAGGTGCAAACATGTGGGCCGACTCCAATGCTCAGTGCGCCATAAACAGAAAGAACAGCCATTTTACCTGGGGTCAGGTTTACCCTCAAACCTTCAGTACAGGTCGCAGACTGGGCATTGATCTGTGACACACCAGACATGATTTATGTGTTTGTTAACACCAGAATCTGGTAATATAAGTGCTGGAACGCGGACGAGAAAAAACGTGTTAGGTGGAAGAGTAGGATCAAAACTGGCGTTGAGGGTGGGGATGGTTATAAGCTGCTGATTTGCATGCACCTAGGCCCCATTGTTCATGCAAGGGTTTATTTTTTTAAAGGGGGATAACCCCAAAATAGGGCAGGTCCATGTCTGTCTCATGAAAATTGTCACGTTTGTACATAGAAAAGGAGATTTTAAAAAGCCTCTTGGCTTGCTGTCACTGTTTGAAGTTCTGATTGTTTTCATTGATTCAGACATGCATAGGCTAACTCTGCAAACCGAAGAAACAACTGAACTGAATCAAAATCACACCCAGAATCTAGTCTCTACAATCTATCCTGTCGAGTCAAAATCCCTGGTCAGGCTTCCTGTACATAATCATTGTAAAATAGAGTCTTTGGTAGTTTGATTAGAACAGCAATTACGCCTTGAAAAGCTGCATAGACTTGCATCATTTGACTGGTCATGGGCATGTCTGCCAATCCCTGCACATGTTTTAATTGAAAGCTTAATGTGCTCTGTTCTTTCTGCTGTGGTTGGAGATTGTTTTATTTGTTTTATTGGCTTCAAACTCGTTTGGTTTGGAAGCAGTGATGGTAGTTGTGAAATGTATTTCTAGTGGTGCTCCTTTGTTTATTTAAGAAGTGATATTTAAGCAGTTTGTATGGTTTTGGAGAATGGAAACAGTTATCTTGCTTTGTCTGGTAGCACACCCAGTTTGGAAGAAGCGGCCCAGAGAATTGCATCTTTGATGTCGTGGCTGACGTTTAAAGGAGACGGGAGCTCAGGAGCTGTGTCAAACAGAAGATGGACCTGTGCTCCCATCCCTTAGTGTCCCAAAGGTCTCTGTGGATGTAAAGCAACATTGAAGATGAAGATTTAAAGGAGATGCAGCATGTATGTTTGTGGGTTTTCATGAGTAGCTGGTGCTAGAAACAACAACAGTAACAAAACAAAACAAAACAAAAAGGGGGTACTGTATTCTCTGTCAGCACAACACACATGCAAATGATGCACATGGGAAAATTGTATGAACCAGGTATTTTGCTGCACCATCACAGCATCTTTGCACAAAAGTTGGGTGCAGTATGATAAATATGTGTTTTACAGGGGAGGGAATTTGAAATAATTATATGGTGGCAGTGCCATTGTTTATGTTCAGCACATTTTTAACAGCCTGCTTGTTTCTTTTATCGTTTTGTTTCCTTTTTCCTTGTACACATTTATTCTCAGGAGAATGTACGCGCCATGCTTTTTTTCCCTCTTCCTTTGCTTTTGGGCACTTTCCATCTCGAGTCCTCTTGTTGATTTGTTTGGGAAGATCAGTAGTGGGGTAGAGCAGAAGCAGAAATTAAGGTCCCCATAGCTGAGAACCCAGAGCTACCAAGTGTGGTTATTTTGAGCCTGGATTGGATCAGAATATCAGTAATGGGGTAGTGTGCAGAAATAGAAATTAAGGTCCCCACAAGTGAGAACCCAGAGCTATCAAGGATGGTTATTTTAAGACTGGACTGGATCGGAATGTAGCCTTGCATGCTTTGCCAGCTGCTGGAAACTAAGTTCTGCCTTTCTTGTTCTCACATGACTTCTCTCTCTCTCTCTCTCTCTCTCTCTCTCTCTCTCTCTCTGCTCAGTCTTCTGCTTAAAGTGGTGTGTCGTGAGCTGTGACTGTGAGTCTGAGTCCTACTTGTGATTTGATGAATTTTGATTCGACCTGCTGTGACCTTTGCAACTGACTGGGTGTTCAATATTAAATACCTCATTCAGGATGATTGTCATCTGCATTATCAGCTTTCTGCTCCAGAGAAGTGCATCAGCTATGTGCCTAGCTGTTAGTAAATTATAATACTAAGGTGTTGTTTTTATTGTGCAGATACTTTGTTGAAGCTTTCTTGCGCTATTGTTTATTTCTGCTCTACGGATGTTGCATTTTGACAGTAGTCTTACTGTGTGAAAGTTAACTTCCACCTTCATTTGTTAATAGAGCGCCCTGTAGTTGTGACATACTTTCTGTAAGAGAAATAAAATCTAAACATTTTTATTATGATTTTATTGAGACTTTTGAGTTTTCTTTTCTTTGCGTTGTTTTGTATTATTTTTGTTTGTTTTTTGTGTTCTGTCATGTCATTTTGTTTGCCCCCCCCCCCCCCCCCCCTCCAGTTCTTTACATCTGTTCTCATTTTTGGTGCTTGTTTGTTCTCTTCCCTTCTCTCATTTTTGCTTTCTTTGTTGCACATTTGTTTTTGTTTTTTTGAAGACTCCATTGAATAACTCTCACATATGAGATTCAATGTTAAAAATGTCCCATGAAAGATTAATTATGTGTCATGAGTCGTGCTTAAGAAAACAAAAAGATACACCACTCTCTCTCTCTCTCTCCCCCTCTCTCTCTCTCCTGCTTGCACGTACACGCACAGGCACATGCGCGCGTGCACACACACACATGCGCGCGCGTGCACACACACACACACACACACACACGAATATTGAAGATAGGGCAACTGTAATGACACCATACTAAATGGTATTCGTTGCAGTTTTATCAGTATTGATGTGCAGATCAACATTCTTGTATAAAAACTGCTGAATCACTTTCATACTCTGACTCCATTTCTGTAGCTCACCCATTCTGCACAATCACAGTTGTATCGTCGCTGGGTCAGCCATGCCAATATTACAGAAGTGGTAGATTAAACATTTTTCATGCTTTTGGCCAAAAGGCTTAGGAAATATCAAAAAGTTAAAGAAAGTACTACAAAAAATTAAGAAAACGTTCATTCTTTTAAAACATTAATTTCTCTCCCCTTTGCCCCATCTTTTTCCTCAACTTTTCTGCCAAGCATACAAAAAAAAAAAATCCTCATGAATCTTACTCAAAGCAATGTACATGTAGTGTCTTCTCACATCTAGGCATTTATAGTACAAGAATACATTTTCACACGCCTGTGAATATTAATTCCACCTCCCAGTTATGTCCGAGATCTGAGAAGAATCCAAGATCAAGGGGACTTTTATTTTTTGGGTTTCATTTCCATTGACGGTGCCTTTGGTGGTGTGCATATTTTTCGTCCTGATTTGACCTACGAGGTTGAGGGATGGGCGTTAGAATCCAGTTGCTTACTTACTTGTATGTGTGTACTTGTATCAGGCATCCAACTCTCGGTGTTACATTTTGAGTCCAATACTTTGTACTGTCTGTGTTACCATGCCTTGATGTTGTGCAATAAACGAAAGCTTCCTTACTTGCAAGTAAAAAGAAAATGATGCCTTATGCTGATTGGTTATTTCTGTTTCTCTCTTACTTTTTATTTTTTATTTTTTAATATTTAAAGACGCTTTACAGTTAAATGAAGTCATGGTCATTACAAGCATTTTACACGTATGTTCGCATGCACACGCGCGCGCGCGCGCGCGCACACACACACACACACACACACACACACACACACTGATAATGCTGTATTTTTATTCAGGTAAGGCTACCTGAAATTCCAGCCAAGGAATTGCTAAAACTGATGCAACAGGTTTTGGTTTCGTTGGTTTTTTTTTCTTTAACAAAGTAGGTCGACCGTCGCACTCAACAAAACGAACAAAAACAAAACTAAATTTCCCAGATACCGACGCCATCTACCGTCCTAATAAATGAATGTTAAAATGCACACATTCAGCCTGTGCTTGGAGTGTGCCCCCCCCCCCCCCCCCCCTCCCCCTTCCCTGGAGTGCATACTAAATCGATAGCCTTCACTTTAAAGGAACTGGCCATCTCTAAAAAGATTGTCCAACAATCGGACATTTTGTGTTCATTAATAGACAGTAAAGATTCTCTATTGTTATATGTGCACCAGCCGTACTGAGTACGAGGAGACCAAAATAACCAAACTACCAGGAGCCTTGTTTTAACGCACGGATGATTTTATTTTCGATTTTGAAAATGAGTTTCATGATAGAGTGACAGCCGATTGGCGGGGCTGGATGTACAGTGTCGTGGCTCGATCGCCTGCCGCAGTTTCTTTGCTTGACACAAGAGGGCTGTGCTTACGTCGTCCTGGAACTAGACTGCCGGTGTCCGTTTGGCCAGCTGTGACACTTGTCAGTGTTCCGTACATCCAGTTCCACTAAGTCTCGCGGCGAAAATCAGATTCTAAATTCAAACTAAAGTCAACAAGGCATTTATAACCATTGCTTCTTCTTCTCCTTCTTCTTTCGTTGTTTTTGTTTTGTTTTTGCTTTATTTCTTGCACCCGTAGGACAAACATATTTTGAGAAGTCTAGTTCCTTTAATTAACGTATGACGACAGGTTGGCCCCAGGGAACCTGCACCTAGCCGTGCATCATGTTTAGAATCAGCGTCTTTATGCCAGTGGCAATGGCATGGTTTAGGTTCAAACATGATCTCATCGGTATTGTTTGAGTTGGGCGAGGCGAGTAATTTTGCGAATGAGAAGGGAAGATGAGAGGATCATGTCCTTGAATTGATCCGTCAGAAATCGAGTTTGTATCAATCAAAACTGCCTATCCTTAGCCCGGAAATGTTCAGACCCCCCCCCCCCCCCACACCCCCTTCCTCAGTAAATTCTCCACGCAGTTTGTGTGTGTGTGTGTGTGTGTGTGTGTGTGTGTGTGTGTGTGTGTGAGAGAGAGAGAGAGAGAGAGAGAGAGAGAGAGAGAGAGAGAGAGAGAGAGAGAGAGAGAGAGAGAGAGAGAGAGAGAGAGGAATCATGCATGCCCCCTTCATACATCTTATACAGTTTAGTATTTGACAGGTGGCCACGCTCAGCCACAATTAATCCCCCTTCCAAAAACCTTCATCCACAAAATTGCATGTTCTTCAGTGACTGAAAATGAGCTTTCTCATTTCAAGTTCAGTCTTTAGGTGTACATCTTCACCCGTAGGTTAGATAACCTGTAAAAACTGAACACCTGAAGCCATGGACCTACATATGTAGGCCCATGCCTTTAACCTTCAGCTTAAAACTGACAATGTTAAACGTTTTTGTCAGTGTCTGTCGTACTGCCGTTTACAATAAAACTAATTTCTTAGTCACGCCGTGTTTAATTAAGCGAGGTCTGGACAGCCCTAAAGCAAGCCCTAAAGTTCTAAATAGGTCACTAATAATTGTTAGGCCCCAACAAGGATTGATCCCACATCAGCGGAGGAGCCAAAAGCCGTACGGATCAGGCAAAGCATATTCAGCCTCAACACCAAAGCGAATACTTTAACACAAAATTGGGTACCGTTCAAAAGAAAAAGAAGAAGAGAAATGATCTGTTCAGTCAGTTGATGCAAGTGCTAAACCCCGCGGTTCACTCACGGATGGGTGAGAAGGTAGCGTGCGCAGCCGTTTCCCCCACACCGGCTGTACATACTGTTGTACAGTGCAAGCCGTGCATCTGCACTCCGACTGACTCAGTGACAGTTCGGTGAGTTGAACTATAATGGGGCCGTTTCATGATTTGTCATCAGTGTCACTGAGTCACCACCGACTACCAGGTGCAGCCGGGCTGAAGGTACTCAAGTAACCTCATGAAACCGTCTTAACAAACACTTCGCTGTCGCCGCCTCAACATCATTCTCTGGCCGCTAGACTGAGACGACAGATAGGCCTACCAATCACAACTGGCAATATCAGTATCACAAGTTCTGATCGGAACCAAAGCGGCCGGCCAGATCTCGACTATAGTCAGTTATATAAAGTGTGCAAAAACGAGCAAACCGTTAAGTTTCGTCATCGTGTCATTTGGCCTATCCGAAGAAAAGAAGTAAAAACTTTGATTTGACAAAATGTCATGGTCGCATGGCGTCATTGTTCATTGTCAGACCCGGCATGATGAACTGTCTTGGGCAAGTTGCACTGACTACGTGAGCACAGTCCTGTCCACCACCAGTTATATATATATATATATATATATATATATATATATATATATATATATATATATATATATATATGCATGACTAGTGCAGACCAAAACGCTCAGGTTACCGAAACACGACCATAGCGCGTGAATGAGCTGATCTAACTAGCCAAAGAATACCGGCCGGCTTTGGCTTAGTTTCAGTACTATGATCATGATGATAGCCGCTCTTACCTGGTAGGCTCCGAACAACTTTTGAATACGACCCCCTCCCCCCTCGCACCGCCCCCTCCCTCCAATTGGGCATAGAGCGGGCAGGAAAGTAACTGGCAGCTCTATGACCTGGGCGGCAGCGCCATTCACGAGTCACGAGCCATTGACGAGTGCCATTCCACTGGACCACCTTGCTTCGCGCGCCACTGAACGAAGTGGGTCAAAGGTGGCGAGGGCTGCGTACAGAATACGACCGGCTGGTGACATTTCGCTGAACACCGCGACTCAACCAGCGACCCGGCGTCTCCGCAGTCAGTGTGTGTGTGTTTGTTTCTGCGCTGTGGACTGACTGAGAGTGCGAGTGTGCCCGGTTTGGCGGTGAAACATTCAGCGGTGGACTTACCGTTTAGCATTGACTGACTGAGCGGCATGGCAGACGGCAATAGCAAAACCCAGGTGAGGCCGAGTAATGTAATGGTCTTACTCTGAAACTCGTCTTTGACATTGTCATTGATGTGGTACTAGACACTAGTACTGCATGAACTGTTTTGCGCTTTACTTTGAACACAGAACATCTGTTGCTATGTGTCTTATTATTTTACCGGCGGCGGCGGCATTTGCCATCGTTGCCGCTCACATCGTGTGAACAGGGAGTGCACGATAGCTCTGCTAGTTGTCTGCCCTCTCGTGTACCGCCCCGTAGCCTACCGGCTATTATACTATAAGTACTAACATTAGTAAATGTATAGCCTACTCGGGGACTAGCAGTAGCCTGCCTTCAGTACACCGGTCTTTGAAATTGAAATCAGCCATGGACTTGTCGTACCGGCTTATTATCATTTATGACTCATCAGTGGAGTTGTCGATTTGCCGTTCGCCACATTATATCGCATGATATGTGTGACACTAAATCGTTCTGACTGTTTTTTGCTAGTGCTGAGTTACCAAAATCGACGTAGTCTTTGCTGTAGTGTTAAGCCAGCGCCTGTTATCAGTTGCCGTGACTCGGTCGGTGCAGAGACTGACACTTCAGTGACTACAGGCTTTGCTGTACGTGTAGTATTATATATATATATATATATATATATATATATATATATATATATATATATATACATCTGGTCACAGTTGGTGAGGAAACGAAACTGCCGGTTACTCACGCCCAAAGGCCGTGCTGCACTCCTAGAGCTGTGCTGTCACTTTCACTTTGCGGGGTCAGCTCGCGCCAACCGGCTAGTTTTGGTGAGACTCGGCCGGAACAAGTGCCGCCCCCTCCCCGTCTTTACCGGCTCCTCAGTCGTGCCCTGCCCTGCCCTTAGCCCTACTGGCCAGGTGAGAGAGAGTCAGAGCCGTGCCTGGCCACCATGTCCCGGCCATTCAAACTATTCCATTGTTATGGTCTAGTAACTAGTTAAGTAGAACTTTGTCACCGCCGAGCTCTCACGTATTTAGTAAAATAGTAGCCTGTAAATTACACTTCTTAACAGTAATAATAATGTACATTTATCTTGTAAATGATACATATTTACCTTGATACTTCTTGTTCAAAGCTAACCAGCACACATGATACATCATGTATCATGCAAAGTACTAAAACGTACACAGTGTGTTAAGTGATTGATTTCTCAGGGTCAAGTTAACTGCCACACCTGCTGATGCTTGATAGCAGTCTCACCTGCTGTGCTTTCAGAATAAAAGATAGCAACCCCACCTGCTAAATGCTATGCTTGATACAAATGATAGTTTCCCCACCTGCTGAACTTGCATTCCAGTGGTACCAGTAGCCTGAGTAGGCCTGGCAACAGTACTGAAGCTTGCACACAGTTCTGAATTTTCTAGCAGAGGGGCCTGTATTTCTGCAGCTGCAACTCTGACCCTAAGCCCCATTGTCTTGTGAAGCAACAAGAACAACACAAAACAAAAAAAGTTAGCAAACAACAACAGCAAATAACAGTTAACAGTTCCAGACTTGCTGTAGGGGGACTTCTCTGACTCAACTTTTATGTCAACTTGTCCATGCTTCACCATCACCAAGTGAACAAAGCTGTCCCTGCTAATCCATAACCCTGCATAACACAGTCTGTTGATGCTTGGCCATGGTTCAATGAACAATGTCCATACTTTGCCATGGCTCAGTGAATAACATTGTAAACAATAGTTTTCTGTCTGACAACACTGTCCATGCTTAGCCATGCCCTAGTGAGCAACACTGTCCATGTTCGTCTATGGTCCATTGAACAGCACTGTCCATGCTTAGCCATGGCCCAATGAACAACACTTCATGCTTACCCATGGCACTAGGAAACAACACTGTCCATGCTTAGCCATGGTCCAGTGAACAACACTCCATGCTTAGCCATGGTTCTGTGAGTGTGAACAAATTCACTGTCCATGCTGAGACACCATGGCGCAATGAATACCATTGTCCATACTTATCAGTGAAACTGTAAAAAGCACTGTCAATGCTTAGTTATGGCAAAGTGAACAACACTGTCTCTGCATAGACATGGCCCATCGAACAACACTGTCCATGCTTGGCTGTAGCCCAGTGAACAGCACAATCCAATGATCTACACTTATTATTCATTGCCCAGTGAACACTGTCCATACTCAGAGTACATTGCCCAATGAACAACGAGTAAATAGATACATACACATACATGTACACTTTATAAGTTATTTGACACTTTCACAATGTGTACAGAGGCAGGTTTGGGAATGTAACTTGTGTATCACTATCATGCATCAGCCTGATCAGGTGCAGTAGGCTACACACTGAACAAAATCTCCTTTTGTTATAGGGTGGGGTGGGGGTGTTAGTCAAGTTATAAAATTTAAGATCAGTCAGTTGATGCAAGTGAGAAAAAACGTTATCAGTGATAGGACAGTGCCTGTTGACTGCATAGGTTTGTCCCTTAGATTTAGAATCCGCATCTGATTGTAAAAAACTAAAATGATATCAGAACATAACTTACAGTTTAATTTAAATTATTTTATCAGCAACAAAGTGCTGTTCTGTGTTCAGCATCCCCATAACAGTATACGATACAGTGAATGGTTGATCTATACCTTCATAAGCTTACACAGCCTTGTTATGTGCTGACCATGTTTGCTGAGAGTAGTAAGACTAGTAAAGTACTTTAAAAGTCATGTTCCTTTCACTCAGTGCTGCTCTGTTCATAAATATTTATACTTAGTATCAGGTGGTGTATACCATGTACAGGAATCTCGGTATGTGTGTGTGTGTGTGTGCGCACGTGTTCGTGTATATGTCACTATGTGCGTGTGTGTGCATGCGTGTGAGTCAGTGCACTTGTGTGTATAAACGGTTTTACTCACACCTTGACTCGCTTGAGCCATAGGGTAGATTGTTTATTCTGACAATAGAGGCTAACATTTTTTGTTAATTCCGACAATCGAGGCTAACATTTTTGTTAATTCCGACAATATAGGCTAGCATTCATGCACATTTTCTGACATCTCACTCACTCAGTCTCAGATGATTTAATAAAAGAAACTGCGCTTCCCAACCCCATTCCAAGGCACTCACACCGCAGTGCTCACCGATCTGTCAAAGTCACAACGTGTCAGCTGTGATTTCAGAAACTCGCTGAGTGCTCGGCCTGCACACGCATCGACAGGTCTCAGAGCAGCGGCGTTCGGTTCCACTGTTTGACTTGGGGTGCAGCTCTTCAAATATTGATCAGACCCACCCTCACCCCTCTCTCTTTTTGTCCACAAAAAGGTGAAGCCAGGCCTGAGCTCAGTGAAAGGGGTATGGGTACTTGGAGAAGCGAAGTGACCCAACGGCTGAACTTGAGTGAAAGGGGTGGGAAGGGTGCTTGAAAGTCTAGAGGCTGACTCACAGCTCCGAAGTTTTCAGGCTACGCACGTGTAACGAGAGTAACGTGTGTCTAACGATTTCTCTCAAAAGCTCAGAGAGAAACGATTT
The DNA here is from genome assembly GCA_018857735.1 of Alviniconcha marisindica. NCBI lineage: Eukaryota > Metazoa > Mollusca > Gastropoda > Provannidae > Alviniconcha > Alviniconcha marisindica. The sequence goes on from JABMCL010002064.1 coordinate 445,188, forward strand.
CTCTCAAAAGCTCAGAGAGAAAAGGCAATGAAGAGAAGTCAGTGCATTTTTCTTCACTCAAACTCAAAGAGAGTTGTGCGTTTTTCTTCAAAGAAAGTTTCATATCGTCAAAGAAAATGTCCATTCCACTCTGAATGAAAGCGGATGTGACGCAATATTGTAACAATGCGCCGTGACAGACAGCGGTGCAGGAATCGGAGCTGATTTACTAGGGGGAGGGGGGGTTACCTGCTTTTTCAGCAACGGAAGTTCTCTGCGGAAACCCCCGCCTTCCACTCCCGCCCCCTACCTCTAGTCTACCGTCACAGCTGAGTGCTCCCCTCCCACCCGACACATCCTCATCCCGGTTATTACGACCAGTGTTCAAGACTGAAAGAGCCATAACAGTTGTGTGTTTTTTTAATTCTTAAAAAAAATGTAAATGAACTCGAGAGGCATGTGATTCGTCTTTAGTTAGTGCTGCTCTGTACGTTCACTGTTTCAGCCTCGCGGGTAGCTTCTTGTGGCACGCAATAAAAAGAAAAAAGAATTGACCCTATTGTACCCGTGTTTATAGATAAAGCAAACTGTTAGTGTTGCCGTGATCAGCTCTGTCACCCAGCCCTCGAACCATGGACGTTTAACGGTTTGCCTCGAACACTGTGGCGTGCTCATTAAACCGGCCCCTGCTGCTCAGTGTGAGTCATCACTGAACCCTGGCAGTAAAACCACACTCAGGCTGACGACGGGGACCTGAGCGATGCACACTAGGAGAAGAGTCTGGATAGCCTATCTTCCGAAAACGTTTTTCCCAACAGGTGCAAGAGGTCAAAGTTAAAGCTTAATCTTGGGTTTCATTTCAAAATTGTCCTGTTACATTTTGTTTGAGTTTAGACATCGAGTTTCGTAAGTGACGCACGCACACGCACGCACACACACGCACGCACGCACACGCCGGCACGCACCCTACAATACACAATCAAGTATCACAGCTGGCCTAAACGGTTTTCTTGATCTTGTTCCTCGGACGCCGACATGTACACGAGCCGGCGTGCCACTCTCGTGCCAGAAAGTGGGACACTGGAGCCAGTGAGACAGGCAAGAAACCTAACTCCAAGCACATCTTTACAGCATCTTTCCTCCAAGGTGGAGGACCAAAATTTTGTCCGGCACGGAAAGCGATGTTCGGACCGGAGTGTGGCGAGACACCCAGCTTAGGTTCACTGGTTTACGACATCCTTCCTTCAAGATGGAGAGGGAAGGTGCCGGAATGCGATGCTCAGAGTGTGTCTAAACACTTGATGAGGTTTTGTACAGCCAGTCCTGCTAACCGTCACTCACGGAATTCTGTTTAGAAATTCAGTGTAAAATCGATGGGACATTTTAGACTAAACTTTTTCGTTTCAAGTTTCTAGATCAAAACACGTAAAGCCGGTTAAAAAGAATGGTGTAGTTTGATGAGACAGTACTGTATTTATTGTCTGTTGTCAGCGTTCTTTTTAACTTTGTGTGTGTTGATTTCAGAACGCTAGCAGTCATCTTTGGTTCAGACTTCTTTTTTCTTTTTTTTGCAGATTTTGTTTTTCTTCATGTTTCTGGCTTGATCTCTTTTACCTACACATTGCCATCACCCCTGACTCGGGTGTGACGGGACGTTAAACTCCAGGAACTAGCAAACTAAATGCTCTGTTGGTCAAAACATGCTTTGGAGAGGCTCGTTTCTTTAAGTTTAATGATTAATAGACTGGTTATTATAATAGAAACTTCGGTAAAACCGGATCTGCCAGGTGCTAGCTACGACTGGAGACTGACAGAATCACACGCATGGCCGTAATGACTCCAGGGACTGTGTGCGTCGTTTTTTTGCCTGGTGGTGGTGGTGGTTGTCCTAGTACTTTGTTGTTGCCGTCGGTTAGTGGCGCTTTTGGGCACGCCGTGCAAGGGATGGATACGTCTCTTTCCCGTTCTACTTCTAATGAGTGCGTTCCTGTGAGTACGTGTGCTGTTTTGACTCGAGCTTCATGCGAGTTGATTCCCGCGTATCCAGTGCTTGCGCGAGCTTACAGATCTTTACAGACCCGGCAGCAACAAAGTGACGCGGAATTGTCAGGTCCCAGTCCAGTCCACAAAAGCGGCCGCAAAGCCCTATATAATATAAGGCCTTCGTGGAGCTTTCTTTTCAAGAGCAAAGCCAGGGCAGCAATACTAATAGTGAACTCTCATTTGAACCTTGGAACACGCCTTCAGTGGTTTCTTTCAAGCTGGAGTCAGCCGGGTGTTGATTTTGCATTGAAAGCGTACCAGCTGTTTATTGTAGTGTTGTACTCTTAGGGC